>CAJNJA010030697.1:4390-55456 GCA_905231915.1 Symbiodinium necroappetens
TCATGCGCAAAATGCAGCCGGATTGTTGGTTTTGTATGCAAAAATATCCAAAACGGAGAATCGGAGTGTAATTCAGCCGGCCGGATTGTGCGTTTTGTGCCCAAAAACGCCCAAAACGATGAATTGGAGTGCAATTTGCGTGGGAAGGGCTTCCTTCATGCGCAAAATGCAGCTGGATTGTGCGTTTTGTGCCCAAAAACGCCCAAAACGATGAATTGGAGTGCGATTTGCGTGGATGGGCTTCCTTCATGCGCAAAATGCAGCCGGCTTGTGCGCTTTGTACCCAAAAACACACAAAACGGAGAATCGGAGTGCAATTTGCGTAGGAAAGGTTTCCTTCATGTGCAAAATGCAGTCGGATTGTGCGTTTTGTATGCAAAAGCACCCAAAACGGAGAATCGGAGTGCANNGTAGGAAGGGTTTCCTTCATGCGCAATAATGCGTTGCCCGTATCATGTATAATAGATCAATTTATTTTGAATCGAATAATTATTGATATATTTAGATATGTTTGAATATATTATTTGATTATATTCGAAGACATTCGAAGTCGTTCGAATATATTCGAATTGAATAATATTCTATAAGTCGTCTATTAAAATTTCCGTAATATTAAGAGTATATTGATTCGTTTTAGCTGAGATTCGGGACATATTAGTGCAACTTATATTTTAGTTCATAGGGTAGGTGATATATGAATGTGGGAGAAATAATTTTCTTAATTTCTCTATTATATCGTATTTGATAAGAAAAATTCAAGAGACGTGGAAATCTTATTTATATATAATATAAATATTACGCTTGTCATTTTTATTTGTAGAAATTTTATATATAAATTGTTATCTCTTTAATAGTGATTGTCGATCTCTCGTTTAGGGGTATATGTGCGTCTAATATTCTAAATTTATTTTATATTTCGAAATGTATTTTTAGAAATTATAGGAATTTGGTTAAAAAGTTGGGGGGAATATTATATTTATGAGTCCGACTTTATAAATTTTCTAAATTCTTTCGAGAAAATAGAAAAGATTCGGAAGAGATGATGTTCGCTAAATGGACGACTAGGGAATCTTTATCCAATTCTTTTAATATAATCTAGAAGAGAATTAATTCTGGGGGCGCGGATAGGGTCTATTTTCAACGAAGTTTCGAGCTTGAACTGGTGAACGGTTCAATGCGCTCGGATAGACTGGAGCTACAGAGCCCATGTTTCTAGAAGTGATCGGCTGAAACTTCCAGAGTCTTTGCTTTTAGGGAGGTCGAGGAGCTGCCGATTTGTCTTCAGAATTAGAAGTTCGAATGAAACCGGCCATATCGAGACCCGACTCATTGCAGCCTGGATGTTGTCATACTTGGCTATAGGACTAGTGCCTAGGGTGTTCCTTGTCTCAGGTCGTTATGGTGACCTCCACACATCGGCCGGATCGCCAGGCCAGCGAAATCTGTACTGCGGTATTTTGATCATGGTGTCGTAAGCAAGCCCCAAGCGGTGGAGGTCAAATGCTTCGAAGTGTTGGGTGTGGGTTGTCAGTTGCCCGATAATAATACCAGTGATGGGATGTTTCCCTTAGTACCTGAAACATTCCACCGTCGCGCCTAAGTCATCGTACCCGGCAGAGATAGCTATAGATGCGCTGAAGGGCGACAAGGCTTCACCCAACACTCCGCCTCTCGTCTTCTGACCCCGCATGCTCCGCCTCAAAGCTTGCACGGGCGTGCCGAAACGCTTCCATGCGTCGAGGATGAGCTGGAGAGGATCGCCAGCTCCAGGGGCAAGGCCTTCAGTGTCTTCAGGTTTGTCGGTGCCCAAATTAAAGAGTTCAGGGCTGACAAAGGGTGCCAGGCCTGGATGCAAAAGGATGGCTTCAAGCTGGGGGGCTTTTTTGCTCCAGCCGCTTGCGCATCGCGATCCGATGCAGCGTGAGGTACACCGACACTTGTGCTTCGGATTTACGGGGCCTTCTGTTTGCTGAAGATGCGCTCGTGGATCTCGGACCTGCAAATCTTTGCTGGACATGTACCACCGACTTCAATCTTGCCAGTCGCGAATCATCCAACAAGAACCTGTGCCATGTTCGAAGGTCGGGCTTCATGTAAGATCGGGATTAGAGTGGGGGAATTTTCAAGACCCATTGGCTCTGCTCCAGAATGCAGGTGATTCCAGGCTACGACGGATCCCCGTCACGTTTGTGGCAGCCTCATCCGCGGAAGTTTGCAAGACCTTGTGCTTCTGTCGGAACCCCATGAACCCATGCTGTGGAAGCCCTGTTCAACTCTGCCCGGACTTCCATGCAAGACCTTACAGCAAAGTTTCGTAGCGTGGGGTCACCCATGTTTTGGGAATGCAGCTTGGGGAAGGGGGTTTCAGCATCTAGATCCTGCCATCTCTGCGGGGAGTTGAACGCTTGTAACGAGAGTCCTGCTAGGATCGGAAGCACGACGGAGAGCCATTCTGAGAATTAAGATGAATGCATACATCGTTGACGAGCACAGACAAACAAGCAATGTCGGGTTTCTGGACTGTTCATTATTCGCAAATGGTATAACGCAAGTGCAGCGGCGTTTGGGGCAGCGGATCGTCAAACTGCCACTGCGAAGAGCCTTGAAGTCCGAAGCCGCCGACCAGGCGAGTACCCTCCGGTGATGTGGCGATGTCCCGCGCCTTCGGTGACATCGATGCTCACATGCCCCTTAGCTTGCGCTTTGTGTGTGCTTGCGATGTCGGAAGTCCTTTGGGTTGTGGGGCCTTGTCCATGACTCAAGGCTGGTGTTAACGTGTACAGCATGCTTTCAACTAATTCCTGGGCTTTTCTGTCAGCCTCAAACCTTGTGTGGACTCTTATTTGTTTATCAACCAGTTTGGCTGCCAGGTTGCTGAAACCAACAACACTGCTTGAGCCTTTAGTAGAAGTTCAGGTGTGAAAAAAAAGGTTTCAGGGTGCTTAGCTTTTGAGGCGCCTGTACATGAAACAAGCCAAAATACCGAGGTATGGCATGTCATCAGAGCCCGAGTTTGTCGACGAGTGCTTGCTCCAGGTGCTTCCCAAACACGGGGTATACCAAAACTTCAATCACTTCCCTCACCAACCTCGCCCGATGTAAGTTCAGAAATTTGAGCCGTGAGACTTTGTGCTATTCAGAGGGCGAGGGGTTCGGGCTTTGGGGTTGGGTTTCAGGATGCTTGGTTTCGAGATCCAAATCAAGGCAAGCTCGATGATGCGGGAAGCCAGCGGCTGCGCGTTCGTAGAGCCTTCAGATTTCTGGGCTTCCACTCAACACATACCCTGTGTAGCACTTGAGAGTCTATGCTGTTCCGGGTCGGCAATCTCCTCATGCAATGGCATGGGAATTAGATTCGGGTCCGCTTGCATCCCGATAAACGGATTTTTGCTTTGTCCGTCACAAGGCTAAGGATCTCGAATCGCCGCGCGCCGACGTGATCGAAAAGCTGAACTACAGCTAACAGCTAACCTCAAATCAAACCACCAAGCAGACGCACCGCAAAATCTGCCAGTTGAATTTGAGTATCTTTGATGCATGAGGCTGCTTGAAACATCCGGCACTCGACAACATCTGGCTATCTGACGCTAGTAACTCGAATCAGTTTAAGTACTGTACACATTTTTGGGGCGCATCTGGGGGCCGCCGGCAAGCTCCCGGGTGCTGCGTGCAGCCCTGTCCGAAGGACTCTCAAGAGCATCTCATCATCATGTGCTCCGACGGTGTGCCTCTGCCTGCACCAAGTCACCCATGATTGCAGCGCAATCGGAGAACTTCAGGCCGTATGAAGATGAAGGTTGCGATGATTTTCCGAAGCTCAGTTCTTTTGGGAAGGCCGGGTCTGCCTTGAACAGACTCAACCAGGTGTGGGACGTGCTGACCCCAAGAGAGGCAGTTGTGGCCTCGGACAAAGCGTGAAAGACTTGTGCACTCGGGAGAGGGTTGGTCGATTTCGGATCCACTATATCATCAAGGTCACCATCGTTTCCAAGTTCGCCGCCGACGATGCGCAGCGTGCTGCCGAACGGCTTGCATCCAAGGCCGCCCCATGTCATTTCAATACTTGCAAGTCCGAGATTCCTCTTTTGTTGCTAACGCCGGTCCCCGGTGGCTCTACTGGGTAGCAGTCTAGGACACTCTGGCGGTGTGGACTGGCCCGACACTCCTCCGTCAGAAATAAAGGAAATTTTTCTGCTTCTAACAGAGGACAACTCTGTGTACACTGTAAAGAGATACGTCCTCTGACGATCCGTTATAACTCTTGTGACCCCCCCCCCCCCCCCCCCCGGCCCCTGTTTGACAAGACGGGTTTCGGGTGCAGGTTTGGAGGCTGCAGTAGAAGATGAGTCTTGCAGACTCTGCCCCGATGAATTCAAGCCTAAATCGTTGACCGGCACAAAAACCTGGAAAGAATTTTGTGGCCCAGGCAAGATGCTTAAGCAGAGCTGCAAACCTGCATAAATGGCCCTCCTTCCAAGACGTCTCCCTGTCATAGAGACATTGACGAGTCTCAGTGCTAATTGTCTCAGGATGCCAAACAGTCGCACTGCTTCCTAATTACATCCTAAACAGCCCTAACCCGAATCCCTCAGCAAAGAGGCTCAAAGCCGATGGCAGCAGCAGGAGCCTCCGCTTGAGAGCCTCAGGGCTTGGGGTGCAAGGGTCAGGGACCTTCAGCGCGTCGCGCTTAAAGCATCTTATACTCAAGCGGCCACAGGTGGGCCACAGGTGCTCAGCGTTGCCGGGGGAGTTAAGGTGAAACTGCTGTTCTGGGTAGCAGGGAAGGAACGGGGTTCAAAGCTCAGGGTCAAAGGCTTTGGGGCCGTTGAGATCCTGTGAGGCAGTCGGCTTTCAGGTGAGCCAAGCTTGATGCGCTCCTTGGATGCGGGTTTGCATCTTTACTGTAGCGGTGTTGGGATTATCTTGATCCCCAGGCTGAGGAATGGCACACTCTATTGTTCTTGGCGTCGGAACTTGTATGATTCTGAACCCAGCATTCTAGGGACTGCTGCAAAACGCGTTCGATGAGTCAAGCCAGCCCAGCAGAATCGTGAGGCTGAAATCGGAAGATTGTTGTGTGCGAACCTCACCCACTGGGAGCGAAGTTGCCTCTCTTGTCTTCATCGTTATAACCGAAACTTTTTGTTCAGCGGAAGATGCGAGGGGAACACAGTCCGCAATCTCGCAGAGTGCCTTGCAAGCTAACTGCTAGGACAAAAGAGCATGAACACTGGCATGGAGTTGTTGAACTTCGCTTCATGATCGATATCTGGACGGGTGTTAATCATCAGTGTGTCAGGAGGGTGGGCGTCCCTGCCCTCCCGTTGTTTGAACCCGTGCCTGTGACAGATCGGGCACGATGCACATTCGGGCCGATCATCTCCGCAGGAGTGTTATGATGGCTCCATTGACGACATCACGGTCATTGTAATCCGGACGCTCAGCCAGAAAATTGATCACGAATCTTGAACCTACGAACTCAAATTGGGATGCCCGATGCCGCCCTTGCAGCAACTTTAACCCCCTAATCGAAAGAACTGAACAACAGGCTTGTCTGACGCAAGTTCACAGCCAATGCCTTAGGCTGCATGCAGGGCAAGGCCCTTCCGCTGGGGGCCAGAAGACTACACTATGGCTCCCGTGCTGTTGATCGCCATGTGCTCGTCTCGCTACAACTGCTGCTGCAGTTGGTTGCCGCTAGTCCACCAGTCCTTCTACCACTGCTGCTGCTACTAGTGCTGCTGCTACCTGCTGCTGCCGCCACAACATTTACTACTGCTGCTAGGCTCATGCACAGGTTTCTGTGTCTTGCACGGCCTGCGGGTTCCTTTTCACACAATGTGTTTCGTGCTTGTACTGGATTCGACGAGTTCTATATTGAGTTCGCAGTCCGCAGTTGCTGTCACCAATTAGACTATGGTTGTTGAAGTGGCTCCCGCTCATGCTACCACATTCATTGCTGAGACAGCAAGCACTGATATCACTGTAACCGTCACATATTTTAGTTTCCGACGGCTGCATGCTGTTATGAGGCCCCCATCATCTTCACCTCAGCATTGCTTTGTCGAGTGCGAATGCCAAAAACTGTAGCTTTACTTCTGCAAACCGCAGTTGACATTGCTTCTTTGCCGGGATGTTCTCGATGTTGGGTCTGACTTTCTTCGTCACTATGTCCATTGGATGCTGCGGTTTTGAAGCTCTTACTACTCTCTGATGTTCGTAAGACAAGTCTGTCTCGCCAATCATTCAGCTGGCAGACTCGATGCGAAATCACGCAAACTGCATCAGCCCATAACTAGGCTCGGAGAAGTAAAACCAGGTGCTCGGGACTAGAGTAGAGGCATTTCGCAGCTTTCAGGGCACATCGACCCGAATCCTGAAGCTTTTCATGGCTGGACACTTCAACCTGCCAGGCCATTGGGAAGCCTCGAAGCACCCATCTTCTGAACTCCCAGTAAGTGAGGTCGGGTGGCTCCTCAGCGCCTCGAATGGCAGGTTATGCCCAGGCCTAGGACGGAGTGCTGCAACTTTTGTTTCGAGACAGCTTGGGCGTGGGAGCTCGGTCGTTTGAGATTCAGGCATTTACCCGCATCGACTAGTATCATGCTTGCGAGTGCCCTTGCAGCTACGGTTGCTGCAGATACTCTCCCTTACTGCACTTGGCATGCTTTTGGCATTTCCTGCCGAGTCCCGTCTCAGTTCCTGCTGCCTATCGAAGCTGCCAGTTGCAATGTTCTAGACGCAACGTCAAGTCCGTAACTTCCCACTGCCTAGTTTACAGCATGGTGAAAATCATAGACGCATGGCCACAGGCACGAACAACACCGGAAATGATCAAAACCACCACAGCCACTGCTGCCGCCACTCATGCTGCTGCTGCTGCTGCGGCGACGGTCATGAAAGCAACGAGACTGGTGCTACGACGAGGGCGACGACGACGACGACCAAGACGACCAACCCTTGCCATGCAACTCCATTGTAGAATTTGCAGGTGCTGGCTTTGTACTGTTTTTCAATGACTGGGCTCGGTCGAGGTCTTGTTCCTTTTGTCTTAGAAAGGGTGTTTGCGGTTACTAGGGTTTACCTATCCAAAAAAGAGGAGGCAGGGTAGCACGTTCAGGAGGTGTATATACATGCAACACAATGTCAAGTTCTGTTTTCTGTTTCAGAAATGTCCGACATTTTCGCCTTCAGGAGCTCTTCCTCGATGTGCACTGGCCCAGTCTGCGTGGTTGCAGAGCAGATCGAAAGGGGCTTTTGATTCAGCGCTCAATGCGATCTGTATAACCTAAGCTGGAAGTCCTAGGCTGGATCGAGACGAACTCGTTGAAAGGGGATTGAGCCCATGCTTCCCATTTTTTGCGTCCGGGAACAGAACACCCTAAGCCCAGATCCACCACGGCTATGCATCACCCTTCTATCAGCACCCAGAACATATTGAGTGCTTGAGACTTGGACTGGCTAGACACTTCATCGTGGGAATAAGTGCGACGCCATAATGTTACGGCCGCTTTGTCTGGATGCCTGGATCAAACTGACACGAAACCAGCAAAGCGGAATGTAAAAGCTATCACTATGCCAGAAGCCTCGCAGCTAATGTCGTCCAGAGTATTGCACCTACAGATGTAAATGACCACAGGATTTCAACAAAATGCCTAGAAAAAGGTTGCAGAGTATCAAGTTCATGAATTTCCTATGTCTAGTGTTTTAGACCGTGTGGTGCCTGTAAGTTTAGTCACGTGAAACACGGCATGCATCCGCTACGCCCCTGTATCCAGAAGTAAGGTCTTAGTCAAGTAGGAGACAGGAAGGAAGCTGTCCTTCTCACCGACTCTGGCTCCACTTCGGTGCTGCTCTGTCTATGCTCTGGGCTGAGCCAAACGTGTTACGAAGGAGCTCCAGGAAACCCTGGGCCTGAGATTGGCTTTCGTTGGTTCAGGGGGGGGCTGGCATCCTCAAGGAAGTCGAGAAACTGAAGCCGATGCATCTTGCCAGGCTTGCTCGGTTTAAGGCCCTAAAAAGGCTGCAGCAGCCTTCAGTTTCGTAGCTGATCAAACCGCTATGCAGAAGCACATCATGCTAGGTATTCGATACTTCAAAGGCTTGCAAGTATAGCTGATCTCTGAACCCGGAGTTTTGTTGCTCATCGCTTAGACACCGAACAGAATCTCGGGCCCGAAGCCTTTTCGTTGGAACTCCATGATATTTCTCGAGCCCTGCTTCTCGATTTTAAACACGGCGCTCGCAAAAGCGACGCTGGCGGAGGACAGCTGCAGCGGAACGCATTTAGAGACAGGGTCTCGGGGCCAACTTCTTCCATAATGCAGAAAGAAGTGGGCTTCTGCCAGGGGGACATATTTGATGCTCCTTGTTGCTAAGCCCGGAGTTCCACTTGGTGTCAGAATTTCTTGCTCTGTGAGAGCTTGATGCCCCGCTGCAGCTTCGCCCCAAAGACTTCTGATTTTCTCGGAAATTTTTGGTGCTTGAGGCTTTGGCTCAAGATGGGTGCCATTGGACTTTACAGTGACCTCGGCTATGTCTTCTCAAGGGGGCCTGTCTCGAGCCACGGTCAAGTGCTCTCCGGTTTGTGCCATAGTACGGAGCGCAGCAGGGGAGGGATGTGGGGAAGAATCGTGAGGAGGCGCTCCTTCCGATTATCTTCCGATTATCATTAGACCCGTTGGGTTTAGGCAGGAGAGAGGGGAGATCCGCCTCAAGTCAACAGCTATGCAGTGACCTAAGAGTTGATTCCAAGTCCTGCACGGGCGGCAAAATTGAAAGGGATTTGTACATGATGGCCGCAGTAAATGAATTGCAATGCAGTGCTGCCACGGGCATCCTAGCAGGTCAGAGGCAATTTGTAAGCAGGGTGGCGTAGTAGTAGGACAGTTTGGAGCTCTGTCCGCGGGGTGTAAAGACGAACTTCCCAGAAAAGTTTGGTCCCAGTCGTCAGAGTGTTGCCGGCACAGGTTACCGAAACTTCCCGATACCGATACCTGAGTGCAAGATGAAGCTCTAACATCGAGGTACATCATTAGCTCACCGCACGAGATTCGATTCGTCGTCCCACAAGCCGAGCCTAACCTTCTCGAAGTCGAAGAGTTATTCCAAAGCCGCCCAAGCTTGGCTCTGAGATGTTCTGTTTGGGCATGACCCTCCAAACGCGCGGCAGTCTCGTAGCCCTGGACCCCGAGCTGTTTAGGGTTTTGCTTCAAGAGGTCCAAATGCCAAAGGCTGCTTTGATATCGGAACCTTTGCTGCGCAGGCTCTTGTAGCCTTTGAAATCCTGCAGCTGGCATCGGCGCCGAGACGGGGGCGGAGTGCTCATGGCATACTTGGCAGTCTAGTTTTTCAAGCTCTTCAATGATGATCAGTTTTGATACACTTTCTGGTATCGCCTGTGGCATACCATGCGTCATGCTGTTCCTTCTAGTATCGCTTGCCACACCCACGAAATACAAACAGTTTCAAATTCTGCTGCAGGATAGGTCAGTTCCAACCACAGGTTTTTTTCTGACTAGCTTGGGGTGTGTTTTCGGCAATTCGGCAAACCACTGGGACCCTCACTGGGACCTTGGAACCACAAGCAGGCCGGCTTGTGGTGCCAGTCTCATTGTCGGCATCTAGAATCTATATAGAAGATGTTCACCGGCTGTTCATTGCCCTCTTGTTTGAGCTAGTACTGTTTCGTCACATTGTCACCGCAGCTTGAAGAAAGCAGCGAGCGCAGAAGCCACGCGGGCAAGCAAGCAAGGAAGCAAGCAAGCTAAGCATGCCAAAAGCCCGCAACGAGCATCAACAGCGAACTCGGATCCACTAGGTACATGGGCCAGCGGCATCGGGAGGTCAGCACCAGGTTGTGTTTTTTTTTACCGGTTTTGGTTGGTCGTAGCTCGCCACCGACAGAAACACTGTGTGGACTGGGCCCCGATGGGCTTGCTTTTGTTTCTTCGGTCAAGGACACTTGTTCACAGATGTGGGGACACTCAACCCCCCGAGATGGGCCCACCTGCGCAGAGATGCGCAGAGCGCGTGCAGGGTTTCTGCCAGCTGAGTCTGAGCACATTGTCTTATGCCGGATGCCTGCTTGGTTTGCATGCAAGTCCCCTTCACACGACAGTGCTACACCCAATTGCAGGATCCCTCTTTCGGTTAGGCTGAAGCGTGTGGTGACGCTTCAATCGTTCGGCGTCGCTTATGCTTTGTCGTCTTTCTAATGGGAGGCAGCAGGAGATGCATGCAGTGTGATGGCTGACAGGGTGCACTTCATCCATTTAGACGGCTAAACTGACTAAACGTGTTGATTTTGTTTCTGGGAGTGTGGGAAAGTGCCTCGATCTTTGATTTGCACACATGTTGCGTGCTGCCTTGGTGGATGAGGTTTGAGATGCTGACTATGTTATGCTGTTTCAGACGTGGCGCTGCGGGGCTTGCAGTCACAAACCCGACGGGTTAAGACCAGGACGACAATCCGTTTAGAGTTCGTTGGTTCGCCCGTGTCTCTGAAGTGTAGATGGCTACCGGCTACCATGATTCCGGATGCACTTAGCGATTCCATACTATTGTAGGCGTCTGGGGTAAGGCATCTTGCAGATGCGCGCAAGATCGGACCGTGTTGCCGAATGGCTTCACTTTCCACAACGGATCAACAAATGTATATATTGAGATTTGAATATGTACTTTCATGAGATTCAAGAAGGGAGATATAGGAGTGTTCCCATCTTACAAGCATTGGAAGGGCTCTATGATAATCATTCGGATAACTCTATATCATATATCAATTTAGACAAGTGTATGAATGATGATATTTCAGATTCTATACGAAGTATACTTTATAGAGAGACAAGTTTATTATGAACAAGCGATTGATTGAATGTAGAATTTCACTTTAAAAGAACAAGCTATAATGTTTCTTGTTATTATAACAATCTACTTATCCAAGCTCTGTTATGTAAGATTACTGTAATTATCAAGACAAAACCATGAATAATAAATTGATGAGTAAATACTTTTTATGTGTTTAAAGATGATATAGGTAAGTAATTTATTTATTAAGAACAGAGATAGACTAGAATCTATACCATGTAAATTGATTTGAACAGTTTAACTCGATTTAATGTTTACGCTATAAAGCGCTGCGCACTTGCTCTGGTCTCAGATTTGCGCACGATGGCTACCGGTACGAAACCACGAATCTCGGGTTTTGGGGATTACGTTGGTACGGGCCTTTCAATTAAAGGCGAGTCCTTCGAACGAAACCGAGAAATTGCTGGGATTTTGCGGGTTTCGTACCATACCAAATTCCTTGGAAATTCAATATTTCGTACCACGACATGTTTGATCGACTTGGTTCTGTATTCTAGCCTTCACTTCATTACGCCGTTCAACAAACAAAGCATTGGATATCATCGAGGTTCGATACTATAGTGAATGATTGGATACTCTGTACATGCCACGCATGCCGTGCATCATGTATTCTAGCATGATGGTAAAGAACCTTGAGGACTTACCGTGTCTGTCGCACAGTCGCATGAACCGACCATATCGCAGCTACAGACCGGAAGGTGGAAACGCAAGTTTGCCATCGAGGGCGTGTGTGCCATGGGGAGTGTCGCGGACTGGCGGGCGAGGGGGCGCGTCGTGGCACGGAGCGGCGGGCGAGAGCGGGTCGGAGGGAGTGTCGAGCAGTGGGGCGAGAGCACGTATGTCGAGGGGAGAGTCGCGGAGTGGCGGGCGTGTCGCTGATCGGCTGGGGGCGAGTCGTGGTGAGTGTCGCGGAGTGATGAGCGAGGGCTTGCGTGTCGTGGGGAGTGTCGTGGAGTGACGGGCGGGGGCGTACGTTCGTGGGGAATGTCGTGGAGTGGTGGGTGATAGGGCGAGGTGGTGGAGTGGTGCGTACGTGTGTGTTGTTGGGAGATGTGGGGAGTGTCGCGAAATGCGGAGATTCAAGAAAAAGGGGGAGTGTCGTGGAGAGGTACTGGCAGGGAAATATTGCGGACGTGTGGCGATGGGGGAAGGCAGTTAAATTATAGATTGACGACGAAGGAAAAAATAGATCGAATCGAATATCGTATTTGATAAGAGAAATTCAAGAGTCGTGGAAGCTCTTATGCTTATTTATATATAATATAAGTGTTATATTCGTTATTTTATTTATATTACGTAGGTAGTATTATTTTTTTATTAATGATTATTGATGTTTCGTTTAGGGGTAGAGGTACGTCTAATCTTTTAAATTCCTAGAAATTGAAGGAATTTGATGAAAAGATGGAGCAGTATTATATTTATTAGTCCGATTATATAAATATCCTCAATTCTTTTAAAGGAACAGGAAAGGTTCGAGTGAAATGACGCTCGTTAATGGACGAGTAGGGAGTTGTTATTCCGTTCTTTTAATATAATCTAGGAGAGAATTGATTTTGGGGGGCGGTTGGGGTCTATATATAGCGTTTGGGGATCCGGACGGAGCCTGTCTATACTATTATATATATGAAGAGTAGGCAGACAAAAAATAAATGAAAGATAATTATTTCGAAAAATTCATATTTTAAAACATCTAAAATGGCGTTTTATAATTTTTAAGGGAAGGGGTGTGTAGTTGGCAAGGAATTCCGAATCTATATTCGGAATCTATTCGATATATTCGTATTTACGCGTTGGGGTCACTATAAGCACAAGAGGCGAATCTCTTTGGAGACAAAATTAAGAAAAAGAATATAGGATAAGCCCTATATAATAATTAAGAGCAAATAGATATGAATATATTATTTTATATGAAATAGTGCGCGTAATAAAATATCGATTTGATCTGAATTCTTTCTCGTTCTTCAATCTGCGCTTGCCGAAATAAATTATTTAAGTATCTTATTGAGGACCCCCTCAGGGATTTCCAGGAATTTGGATGCTTCTGAGATTATTATATACTGAATATACCGATATTATCGACTTGTTATAATTTTTGATTTATTGAATTCATTTTTCCTTCGAAAGTTTAACGTCGTATATTGAATCTGCAGGACATAATCTGTTTTTGAGTATTTTCCTGAGGAAACGTCTATAGAATTAATTTCAAATTCCGCTTTCTATAATTCGATAGTACGCGTCAGTCAAAATAGTCGAAAATCTCTGTACGTTAATTCCTCCGTAATTCGCGACAACAATACGGCAGATTTGAAGCCATTAAATTTTAGAATATTTTGATAGAAAGATTTAGACCATTATATAATTCTCTCGAATATTATTAATATAGAAATGAGAGATAATAATAAATTAGAATATCTCATTATTTTTCGAATAAATGATAAAAAAAATTTCTCTTTTGTTCTCATTATAAGAAAATCGATTCGTCCCTTTATTCGCGAATATATTCGGAAAAATTTCTTATTTATTCAGTACGATTTCAATTTCTTATCATTCTAGAATATTCGTGGACACATACGTGGCACAAGGGGAGACGATTATTAGAGAATAGAGGAAGAAGAAAGATTAGAATATATTAAATGTGGAGACCATACGTCCCAATATTAAGAATATTAATATCAATATCAATAAGATTAATGAACAAATAAAATATATGAAGCAGATTTAAAAATATAAAATATTTTTCTTCGTATCATCTTATCTATATTCAAAATTCAAAAATCTTATATAAGAAAAGTTATTTTCATTTTATTTTATATTTAGAAATATATAAATATTCCCGAAATAAAATAATCTCATATTAAAAATTCTATATGATTTATGTCATATAAATTCACATCTTTAAAATATACACTAGAGTGGACCCGCTGCTTCCAGCAGCGGGAGTAAGACGACGGGAAGTTATTTGTCGGCGTTACAGAAGTTAATAATACAAGACTTCGTGATACACAATATTTTGGATGAAAGCGATTCGTACATAATCATGTCCATCGAATAAGAATCCTTGGTCTTCGCCCGTCTCCAGAAGGATATGGATGCTATTAGCATCGCGTACGCGGGAAAGAGCCATATAGAACTGTCCGTGAGTGAATACTGGCCGTGGAAAGTACAGACCGCAGCGTTGTAGCGTTTGTCCCTGGATTTTGATAATTACCATAGCCCTAAATCCTAAATTGAAGCAAGCTCCAAACTCAAACGATGTACTTTGGGACCGAGGCAATGATTTGGGGTCTTGGGCTCATAATCGGAATTGTTAGGTTCATATATAATCAGGGTCTGGGGAAGACGACATATGGCTTCGGGTTTAGATAAAATATGTCGGCTAAAGATGCTATAAAACACTGCTGGCAGCTCCGGCACTTCAGAAGTTATAACGATGAAACCGGAGGTGGCTAACAGCGGCACGATACAAATTTCCAATAAGGTTTGCAAGCATTTTAATAAAGATAGAAAAATAGAGAATATAATTGAATGAGAACAATAGCAAGATCTATAATATGTGCGTCTAATCTAATAAAATTTCCCAATAAAATTTGGACAGAATTTTGACAAAGATAAAATATAGGAACAAATTTCCTCTTGCAAGCCTCTTACGTACTTTTCGAGCGGCCCTAAAATCGATCCGCAGAGCCAAAAATTTAAGATATGCTCCCGAAACTAAAATTTCGGAAATTTTATTACCGCGAAGACCGCGAGCCCGCGAGAATACCTACCGAAAATTTCGGAAATTTGATTACCGGGAGCTTGTCCCGCTCGAGCAACCAAAATTTCCGAAATTTTACCACCGCGACATTTCTTAAAGGCACAAAATTTCGGAAATTTTAGTAGCGGGAAGAAATTGCTCCCGGTACTAAAATTTCCGAAAATTTAGTACCGCGAGAGAGGCACACAAGAGGCGACGAGAAGTTATTTATCGGCGCTATAGAAGTCAATAGTGCAAGACTTTATGATATTCAATATTTTGGGTGAAAGCGATTCGTACATAATCATGTCTATCGAATAAGAATCTTTGACCTTCGCCCGGCTCCAGAAAGATACGGATACTATTATCATCGCGTGCGCGGGAAAGAGCCACATAGAACTGTCCGTGAGTGAATACTGGCGGTGGAAGGTACAGGCCGTAACGTTACAGTATTTATCCCTGGATTTTGTTAATTATCATAGTCTTAAATCCTAAATTGAAGCCAACTCCAAACTCAAACGATGTACTTTGGGACCGAGGCAATGATTTGGGATCTTGGGCTCACAATCGGGAGTGTTATGTTCATGCATAGTCAGGGAGAGGGGAACACGATTTGTGGATTCGGGCTTACGGACGGAATTGTTAGGTTCATATATAATCAGGATCTAGAGAAGACGACATGTGGCTTCGGAAGAAGATGAAATATCTTGTCAAATTGCTGGTATCTCCGACAGACCAGAGGTTAGAAATAATGAAATCGGAGGTGGCTAATAACGGCACGATATTTTTTCCAATAAAGTTTGCAAGAATTTAAATAAGGATAGAGAAATACAGAATATGTTTAAATAAGAACGCTAGCAAGATTTACAACATAAAGGTCTAATCCAATAAAATTTCCCAATAAAATTTGGACAGATTTTGACAAAGATAAAATATAGGAACAAATTTCTTGCAAGCCTCTTACGTACTTTTCGAGCGGCCCTAAAATCGGTCCGCAAAACCAAATTTCTCGAAACTAAAATATCGGAAATTTTGTTACCACGAAGACCGCAAACATATCTTAAAAATTTTCGGAAATTAAATAACCACGAGCTTACGGTACTAATATAGACAAATACAATCAAATATAGACAGAGAGATAGAGACAGAGACAAGAATAGAGACAAACAAAAATACAGACAGAGACAAACACAAGCACAGCCAGCAGAGACACAGACAAATAGACAGAAGCAGACAGAGATAGATAGCAGACAGAAGCCGAGAAAGTCAGAAACAGACACAGACAAAGACTGCCATATAGAGACGGACAGCCAGAGACAGACAGACAAACAAAGACAAATAAACAAACAAACAAACAAACAGAAAACAGAGACAGAGAGAGAGAGAGAGAGAAAAAGACAAAAAGAGAGAGAGAAAGAGACACAGAGAGAGAGAGAGAGAGAGAGAGAGAGACACAGAGAGAGACAAAGAGAGACAGAGAGAGACAAAGAGAGACAGAGAGAGACAGACAGAGACAGACAGAGACAGACAGAGACAGAGACAGAGACAGACAGAGCCAGACAGAGACAGACAGAGACAGACAGAGACAGACAGAGACAGACAGTGACAGACAGAGACAGACGGAGACAGACAGAGACAGACAGGGACGGGACGGGACGGGACGGGACGGGACGGGACGGGACGGGACGGGACGGGACGGGACAGGAGAGGACAGGACAGGACAGGACAGGACAGGACAGGACAGGAAGACAGGCATGCATGCATATATATATATAGATAGATATATATATATATATACATACATGTACATACACACATACACACACACACATATATATATTTTTTTTTATATACCTACACACACATACACGCACACCAACAAGCTCTGTCGTCACGGAGTCCCTGTACGAACGGACAAGAGCGGACAAAGCAATCATATCTGTCGGCCATGGAAAAACGACATGTCTGCAGAAGATTGCTTGACTGCTTCCTGTGGTAACCGTACTGATGCTCGCAAGAAAGCCGAGCCGTCCTTCACGGACGCTAAGTTCGGCGAGAATACTCCACGTCGAGGAAGGCTACATGCTACCAGAACTTCTCCACCAGCAGCAATGGGTCGCCACACCATGCAGCCGACAGGCTTCCCGACGCTACCGCAGAAATTTAAACACAGACAAACAGACACAAACAGACAGACAGACAGACACACACAGACAGAGCACACACAGACAGACACACACAGACAGACACACACAGACAGACACATACGCGGGGGTGAGGGTGAGGCGCAGCTGGAATTACCGTCAGGAGATCTTCTTCGTAACCTCAAAATGGGTTGAAGGCAGTCGCGAGTTGCAGAACCATGCATGATACGCACAACGGACTCGTTTAGAAAAGGGACTTTCCAGGAACTCAGCCATGACATATGTCACATCTCGTGGGACCCACTTCTCCGTCATCTGATACCGAGGGATCAAAGACATGACACGCTACTGGGCTTGATGACTGCTGTTCCCAAACGGCTGAGTCGTAGCAGAAATGGTCAAGTCAGAGTTGTCCCTTTCCCCTTGTTCCTGATAGCCAACCTAGATCTTGTTCCTCATCAGTTGATGTAGAATTCAGCAAGAACTGATTGGGAAGCGGTCCGCTTCTTCTCGCTTGTAAGAGAGAAATGTCGGAACTGAATGCCACCGAGTTGTTCGAGCATCCATTGGAACGCCTTCCGCTCGATAACCTTGTGGCCATTGCCCCATTTGACCTCATAACACTTACCCACTGCTAAGTCCGTGAGTTTGGCAAGAATAACCTTCGCATCGGGGAGATAGTCAGTCGTGCTTGATGACGGTAAGGTTGCCATTTTCTTGAGATATGATGAAGCACTGGGACTTGTAGGCAAAACTCGGCCGCGTTTTGAGCTGAAGTACATCCGGCATTTCTATCCAAACTTTACCTTGATGATTTGCTTGAGCTGATCAGTATCGATGGACTCAGCAAGAATATCGTGGATGACATCAAGGAAGTGCTTCATGGAATGGTTGGTCGGTGTCAACCTGATTCAGCTGTCATGGCTGTCATACGCTTACAAACAGGTTATGTAATATGTTAATCGATACGAAAGCACATGGCGTGATGCATTTGCTTGTAGATGAGATGCTCTGGAATAGGCAAGTCTACGATGTTGATGCTTCCTGGTGGCATAGGTCCCACACACACATGCTCATCGATGTCCCACAAAACCATTAATTCGGTGGCAGTCTTCGCATCTCTGAAGGATATATTGTCAGCATCGAGTGCCATGCTCGATACGGATGGAGGTATATAGGAATACGAAGGGTCGCACTTTGATACTCGACACATGTCATGTCGCATACACTGACTAAGTAATTCATATTGTCTTTGTGACGCCCCAATAAACGAAACAATTCTGGAAGAAGTTTTCATTTCCAACGCCCCATAGCGACGACAATTCTGGAAGAGGTTTTCATTTCTAGCACGTCAACAAACGAAACAAACTG
The DNA here is from genome assembly GCA_905231915.1 of Symbiodinium necroappetens. Taxonomy (NCBI): domain Eukaryota; class Dinophyceae; order Suessiales; family Symbiodiniaceae; genus Symbiodinium; species Symbiodinium necroappetens. The sequence continues at coordinate 22,508 of CAJNJA010030697.1, forward strand.
TCATGTAAGCTATTTTCGTGCGCCAAATAAACGAAATAATTCTGTAAGTGGTTAACCCTTAATACGGCCCCAGAAACAAAGCCATGACAAATGATTTTAGTTGAAACGCTCCAATATATGAAACAGTTATGTTAGGTAACCCCGCCTCCACCTTTCCACATTTGCAGGACCTAACTATTCACGAATGTGGAAATAGGGAGGGCCTCCATAAATCCATATTTGCAAGCCCCATGCCCCCAGAAGATTTAGAAATTTGGATGGGTTAAGGGCTTGCAAATGTGGAAATATGGAGGAGGCCCTCTGCATTTCCACATTTGTGAATAGCTAGAGCCTGCATATATAGACATACGAAAGGCCTCCATATTTCCACATTTGCAAGCACCATGCCTCCAGAAGATGTGGAAATACGGGTGAGTTAGGGCTTGCAAATGGGGAAATGTGGACGGCCTCCGTATTTCCACAGTTGTGAATAGCTAGGGCCGGAACATGTGGAAATATGCAAATGTAGAGGCCTCCCATATTTCCATATTTGTGAATAGCTAGGACCTACAAATATGGCAACATTGAGGCTCCCAAACTTTCCTTATTTCCTACGATATAGCAAATACTCGTAGAAATATGTGTGCTTTGAATTTCGAAGCGCTCGGAATGATCACCCACCCAATCTGCCCACCCAGTCTACCGATAAACATAGCAATAATAGAGTAAACCCTGACTCTCAACCTTCAACCCTCGACCCTTACAGACGGTGCCGACAATGAGAAAGGTGAAGAGCATCGACGTACCTCCATAGGCAACCTAAACAAGTCGTTCGGCGCCCATCTGTCGATTGCGAAATTCAAAGAGAGCGAGATATTGGTATTGGTGTGAGGCACGGGAGTGACTATGCAGCACATAACATATCGTACCTAACAATCCAGATCATAAGCATCATTCACACACACACATATATATATATGAATTATCATAATAAATACATCTATTCTAAATATATATCTTCAGGTTCTTGTAAAATATATGAAGAATAAGGACTAAAAACCTTATAACTATTCCATAATCCTTCTTAGTTTTATCCTTACTTTAAAATATTTTCGATCATGTTTCAATTCTGTTTCGAATTATAATAACCACAAAATGATCGACGTCACTCATCAACCAAAGCACCACTTTCGTGAATGAACTTCTCCATAGATTTGCAGATTACGATTTACGGCAACTTTCGATTCAATTTACATGTTGAACCAACCATTAAGGCATTAGTGTGGTTGAAAGAAAGACAAAACCCTTCAATATAAGAAATGGAAACCTTGCTTTTCGATATTTCGATAGCTCAGCTGCAGTTTCGAAAGAGAAAATACATGTTGAATTTTCCTTGGTAATATAGATAAAGCGTAAATTCTTAGCTTGGTTAACCAAGATACAACATGATACTGCATGCATATTGCGAAACTTCTGTCACAAGACAGATTACTGGGGGTAGCGGATAGCACGTATAGACGTTCGGAATGCGTCTTTATCTAGACAAACGCAAGAAAACCTGGCGTATCCAACATTTTATGTGTTTTTGGCCTCCTTTCGGATGTTAGCGGGGGATCTCCATCTGCAGGCAAGGCAAGTGCTTACTTGCCCCACCGAATTAGGTTGCAACCGTCTCAGGCATACCAAACCCTACGCCGTCCATCCCAAACCTCAACCTGACACCTAGATTTCGCGCTTTGCGCTGTAAGCCATGAAGACGCTGAAGGGCCAGAGAAGCCGGAAACTTGAAGGCCTTTAACCCTATACCCTGGCTCCTTCGCCAAGGCCCAGACCTCTGCGGTTGTCAAAATCAAGGGGTTGTCCGGAAGTTTCCCAAGACAGGATGTCGCAACTTAGATTCCACAGCATTTTCCGTAGGCCCCCAAAGGATGAGACTTTACGCGAGCTGGCATTGGAACTCCAAACGCCTGGAAGCCCAACCTAAACCACTTAACCCTAAACCCCCAAAACCCCCAAATCCCTAAACACCAAAAACTCCCAAATCCCAAAACCCTAAAACCCTAAAACCCCAAGTCCCTGAAACCCAGAGAGAAAGTCCTGAAAAGGGGCCACAAGCTTTTGACAACTGCCCGCTGGAGTGCTCTGGTTCAAGGAGCTGCAAGACTGTCGGAGCTTCTTCAGTTTTTCAACGTGTTTTGCTCCCTCAAGGGCGTGGGGTTCGTATCGGGCTTAGTGTTTAGGGCTTTAGGGGGAACCCTACCGTTCAGAAACACGCATAGCCCAAGCCCTCCAGGCTCCAAAAAACGGTCCCTAAACGGTTTAGTATGCGAGGTTGAGATCCTAGTCTAGCAAAACCCAACTATCATGAAGTTGCTGCCGGGAGCCAGGTCAGCTCACACGTTTCTTGGCGTCGAAACGACGGGCATGGCGGCACTTTAGTGTCGATCATTCTACAGCTCTCGTAAGCATCCTCATCCTAAAACCCGAAAACCTTGTTGCAAAAAGAACCTCATGATTGCAAAGTCAAATTTCAAGCCCCGAAATCTCAATTCGCTAAAGCCCTAGATGGTAAATCCCAAGCCGCCCTAAACTCCAAAACACCCAGTAATCCTACATCCCAAACCGCCCAAAACCTAAAGCCCTAAAATCCCAAATTCCGACCCGCCTAAAACTCCAAAACCCGAAAGCCATAAATTATTCCAACCCGCCCAAAACTCTAAACCCGAAAGCCATACAGTCCAGTCCCCAAACCTAGGTCGTCTCGAAGGCCCCAGCGAAGGGTCAAGGCCGCCCCCAGGGCGCGAGTTCCCCAAGGGAGTCGACGATTTAGGCTTGGGGTTTAGGGCTTAGGGTTTAGGGCTTTAGGGTTTAGGGTTTCGGGTTTCCGGCTTCGGGCTTCGGGTGTGCGATTCAGGCTTTAGGCTTTGCTTTGGGGCTTGGGGCGACAGCGATTTGGGCTTTAGGGCAGGGCTTCGGGGGTGTACGATTCACGGTTTTGGGTCTTGGGGCTTTGTGGTTCGGGCCATAGGTTTGCGAATTCATGGCAGGTCTCATCGCCAGATTATATGTCAGGGCCTCAAAGCTCCTTGTGGGGTTCGCTCGCCTCTTCACTGAATTTCGGGGAGGTCGGGGCCTTCGGGCTCTATGATTGAAGCTGTACAAGCTTCTATAATTTGATTGAGGGCTTAGGGTTTTAGGTGCAAAACAGAGCCGTAAACCCGAAACCCGAAACCCTACTACCCCAACCTCGAGGATGAATCGAGACGCAATTCGGTGGAGAGGTCTCATCGTTTGGTAAGTGGGGTTCAGTGCTTGAAGTCTAGAATGCTTCTTAAATATCTTTTCCGGTTTTTTTTTTACAAGGTCCTTGCAACCAGTTGTCCAGCGACGTGAGCTACAGGCTGGGAAGATGTAGGCAGGTCGGGTTCTACCTTATCCTCAGCTAGAACGACCCTCACCTCTTCCTCCCTGCACCCTGCCTGGCGCCTAAACCCTAAACCCAGTAACCATTAAACCCAAGACGATTGTTGGCTTGATTGCTTGGGAGCAGCTTGGGGAACATCGGTGAAACTGTATTGCATACAAAACATGAGAGCAGCTCGCGTCGGGGGCTCGGTGCGCAGAAACACGCTGGTCTTACCGACAACATTGCTTAGGTGCAGCAGCGTAGGTGCAAACTTCAACTTACTTGTCCAGTTTACGAGGAAACTAAGGGCTACCCAACCGTTTTGGAGCTGAAAAATGCTATACTAACTAGAAGCCGAGGTTCAAGATCAATTAGTTACTCGACTCCGAAGACAACGACTTCTGGAGGAACTTGCTGCGGACTGTAGTTCATAATGCGAACACATTGAGGGTAACATGCAGGAATGGACAATATCAAGAATAATTAGGGTTTTGGGGCATATTGTATAAGTGTAGTAAGGAACCACAAGGAACAAACTTGGTGATTGTCCAGGCTTCTATATCACAGGCTCCTAAAGCAACCAACTCGCAACCAACTAGCGCAAGAATCATCCTGGCATGGATAGCTTTAGCCTTCAGTCCTAATTGTGACCCTCTTGCCAAACAAATGCGTTCAGGAAGGCAAGCATGTTGGGCTACTGACTTAGGCTACTGGCATGGCAGGTCTTTGTTCTTACGGATCGGGATGTCGGCAGCGGGACCTCCGTACTTTTGAATGTGTCTTGGCCTATTCCGTGATAACCTGTTATGCCAATGCTTACATATGCATGCATACATACATGCATACATACATATTAAAGATTCATTCATATATATATATAATATAAATATAATATAATATATATATATAATATATAATATATATATATATATGTGTGACAAAATCAATCTATATATATAATGCGTGTCTCTGTTTCGCTCTCTCTCTCTCTCTCTGCCCCTCTCTCTCTATATCTATATATAAATATACACATACATATGCATATATGAGTGGTTGATGAACATACTCATGTACATGAGTCTAACTTGTCCATTTATTTTGGTCATGCATTTAGGCAGGCACTGGAGGCAGAACAGGAAGAAACATTCGAGCTTTATGTAGGGGTCGTCGCCTTCTACAGCCCCCGACTCGTTTAGCGCGACAGCGGCTGTTCGAAATGACCAGAGATTCCGAAACGCCTTAAGTAAGAAATATACCGACATCATTACATCATCATCAAACGCGTCCATATGTTGAAGTCTATTCCTCAACAAAGGTGTTTTGGAGTCTCTGGGTGAGTGTCTTAACGCGGCTGGCAGCTTTGGACCTCAGCCCCGTCAGGAATTCCGATGAATTGAATTCTGAAACTTGCGGTGGACTGATAAGTATGGACATTTCTTTGTACATGTATATACCTACATAACCCCATTCGCATACACTTATGTACTTATGTACCTAGATATGTACATACATACATATCTACATACATACATACATACATACATACATACATACCTACATACATACCTACCTACATACCTACATATATACCCTTCTTAGACTATCTCTATGCATATGCATGTAAGTACGTGTATGCATATATATATATATGGTTGCAAGCATTGCAAGCAACCCAACCAGCTCAGCAGAAGAAGTGGGGCCGTTAATCGGGTGGTCTTCACTTCACAGATGCCAGCTGGAAGACAACCCCTTTGCGACAATAGGCTGCCTTCCAGAAGACACCCCGACTTACAACAACCTGCTAAGCTGCTAAACTCCAGAAGCGGCCCCAAAAGCCTGCAAGACCCCAAGAACAGCCCTAAAACTCCCAAAACCTACACACACCAGACTCGTCAACCCTGCAGATTCTGCATCAAGCTCAGCAGTGGCGTGGAGTCCGAAGCTCTGCAAACAACAGATGGCGGGCTCAGATTACGCCTGCACGTTGTTTGGAGCCTGTGCGCAACCAGGGGTAGGACGGTTTGGGGCTTAGGGTGTAGGGTTTAGGGTTGTAGGATTTAGGCATGAAGGACTGGCGCAACTAAAGGGTGTAGGGTGCAGTTTAGAATCGCGGGCTGCTGCTACGGGTTGAGAGTTCAGGATTTGGAGGTTGCGCGGGGCATACGATGGGGCTTGAAGCTGTCTGAGTGTGCGACAACCTATCTTTCTACATAGTTTGATGTATATATACGCATACATCTGTGCATACACAAACAGATATACACATACACATATGCAAATAAACACACACACACATACATGTATATATGTACATCTGTATATGTACACATGTAAAGGTATAATGATATCTGACACTGTGTCTGTCTTGTGTGTATGTAAAGAATCAAGAGTGAATACATACGTTATTTCCTTTATGACAGCCTACAGGAAAGTCTTGATGACGTAGTATTGGGGGTTGATGTTTTTGCACCTGGGCTTTTGAGATTTGCGGTTCGATTCGGTGGCGATCGCAGCCGCGACATGAGGCAGTAAAGTTAGTAATTACAGGATGTGCTGTGATCTGAAAATCTCTCAGTGGGTGGCTAGAGACGACCACAAGAGATAATTTGGTCAGGCAGAGGCACAGCTTAACATGTGCAGCAAGAGCAAGGCAGCAAAGATGCAATGAACAGGTACGCAGGCTGCAAAAGTAGCAGCTGTACCTCAGAACAGAATCATAGCATAGCAATCATGAAGATAGTGCTAAGAAACATGAAAAGCAGTGCACATCACCTTGGGCAGTAGGACGTAGGGATCAAATCGAACCTCTCAAGTTTGTGTGAGATTTCGAAGACATCCGCTGCTTGCCTCGTCCACCCAGCAGACTCGCACACCCTGCGAAACAGTTGGAGGTGAAAGGTGTGAGGCTGTGCCTTATGGGTTCAGGGTTTAGGGCCGTTCAGGGGTGCAGCTTGCATTTCTTGGAGACTGCCCTTCCTTGTGCTGAGCATACTATGCTATATACTATACTATACTGTACAACAAAATACTATACTTTAGTATACTAAACAGCCTCTTGCAAGCAGCTGAAGGACTCTTGAAGGGCTCTTGCCATATTTTTTGCTGCAAAATCGAAATGCCCTGAAACTTCAGCATTTCTCTTTGTTCACTCATGAATGTTTGTTACGGGGACTCTCATCCAACAGTGTTCCTATGACTGACACTGAAGTGATTTGCAAACTTCCTACAGCGGCGGCGCGAAACGCCATAAGATAGAGCCTCTTTGATGATTAGAACAGGGTTTCGGGATGCTTTCGGGTACAATATGACGACAATATATCTATATTTCGCCTCGACGAGGATTTAGACTACTAAGTTTCATCTTCCACACCCATATATTAGGGCCTCAGCCCTGCAACCACAAATTCCGGCCCGAACTGACTGCCCTCGATGTTGGACCAATCAAAACGCCGTACGCACAAACACCCTCTTGTCTTGTGGGTTTAGGGTATTGGGTCCTGCACGACACCGTGCAAGATCTGCTTGAACAACAAGTGTAACCTACGTCACTACAAACTTCAACATGCCCGGAGCCTCAGACCCTACGCCCTGCCCTGCACTTCACATATCTTTCACGCCCACGAAACTCAGAACTTCAACGCGTTCGACTTGCAACGCCCGATGTGGCAATTTTGGGATCGACTCGACTGTAGGCGCCTCTCGCCACTCGCCCGTTCGCTGATCTCCATGGGCGGTCCGGAAAACCTTTCGGGTTCAGCGGTTTAGGGTTTTGTCTTTCGGCTTCAAGGCTTCTGAACCCGAGCAGTAGGCTGGGCCTTTTGAGGATGCTTTCGGAGTCCAGCCCGAAGTCCCGTCACCGAGAAGCTTCAAGAGCCTTTAGCCCTAATTTGACCCCAAGCCCTGAACTCGAAACAAAAACATTGTCGACAATCTCACCAAGCGCGTGATTCTCTGTGTGTGTGTGTGTATGTATGTATGTATGTATGTATGTATGCATGCATGCATGCATGTATGTATGTATGTATGTGTATAGATGCATACATATATACACCGCTAAACTGTTATTGACGAGTTCCCATAGGTCTTGTGCCCCAGTTGCATCCGAAACCTTGCGATGCGCTGCCGTCCGTTTGATGTCTAATGAACAGCCTCTTCGCTGCAAAAGCTTCCAGGCCGTACGCCATAGATCACGGTCAGGGGATGACCGCCACGTTGTTTCACACCATCCGAAAGCATTCAGTTTCTAAGACCCCGAACAACTCCATGGCAGTCTGAAAAGACTCTGGTTTCTTCCTGGTAAGATTCCCGAACAAATCAGCTCGCTGGCAATGTCTTCAATACATTGAAGACTTGTAGAAAGGGTATTCTGTAAGGTATTCTACAAGCTATTTTCTTTTGTTCCTGGCTCCATAATCTACAAGATCTTGGGATCCTTCTGATTTCCCCTAGATAAACCATCACGAACAAAGTTGAGGATCTTCTATATATATTTATACACATGTATATATATATACTATATATATATAATATACATATATATATATACACATCTACTTTCTCTCTTTTTATTTCTGTATTTACTTTACTTTATTTACTTGTTTAGTCCTTTATAGACGTTTACTCTCTCGCTCCCTCTCTATCATTCTCTATCTGCCTGCATATCGTTCTATCTGTCTATCTATCCGTCTACCTATCTGTATCCATCTATCCATCTACATATATACTTATTCTGAACCTGCGAACCCCACCATCGTGTTCCCAGGAAAACGTAGTGTTGCCCTGCACCTGAACCCACGTTGGTCCAGACCCGACAAAACCTGACATGAAATTGCTGAAGATTGAAGACTGCCTTATCTTCCCGCCCAGGTTCTGCAGGGCAATGCAAATTCATCAGGTCATTCTGGCTTCAGGGTTATAAGCTTTTGACGAATTCAGGACGTTGTTGCTCAATGTGATAAATGCACCCTTCTCAGCCGCTAGAATCTAAAACACTGAGGCGGGCCAAAATTCAGGCGGGCTACGTCACGTAAGGTCTATACGAAGCCCCGATGAGCCATTTTGCCACCCTTACAGAAGCCCCTGTAGTAGAACCTACGAACCCCAACCCCCAAAACCAAGTTCCAAACCCTAAATCCGCAAGCCTAGCGACTGAGCCCATGAAAGCCCTAACCCCAAGTCCCAGGGCCCTAAACCCTAAACCCTAAAACCCCCCTAAACCCTAAAACCCCCCAAACCCTAAACCAAATCCCAAGGCCCTGAAACCCCCACTTCAAAACGTGAGGCAAGGGACTCCAACGCCGTGCTGCTTGCCGTCCTTCCACTGGCCGGTGAACTTTCGCCTGATTTTTGGGGTTTAGGCCTTCGGGGGTTTAGGGTTTTTCGGTGGGTTTTGGGGTTTGGGGTTTTGGGGGGTTTGGGGCTTAGGGCTTGGGGGGTTTAGGGTTTCGGGTTTGGGGGTTTAGGGATTTGTTGTTTTGTTCTCTACGGGCACTTGTCCAACCGCGAGTGCTGCAAACCCAGGGTTCTGGCGGAGCCAGGTTTGCGGGAGCCTGTTCGGAGCACATTCTTGCTACGGGATTAACATAATAAGGACACCATATTATCTACCATAGATCCCCGTTATGGTAGCTTAAACCAAATCCCTTAGCATAACAAGAACCCAGCAAAGCCCTATTAATCCCACCCTCTGAGGCTCCCGCCCAGAAAGTGCAGAGGCAGATCGCTTTTCTCCACTTTCAGGACAGAGAAGCACTTACAACCCAGCCGTTTAGGGTTTAGGGTTAAGGGGTTTAGGGCTTAGGGTTTAGGATTTAGGGTTAAGGGGTTTAGGGCTTAGGGTTTAGGATTTAGGGGTTTTGCGGTTTAGGGTTTTAGGGGTTTAGGGTTGAGGATTTAGGGGTTTAGGGGTTTAGGGTTTAGGGCTTAGGGTTTAGGGTCCGCAGACTCCAGAGATCCGGAAGTCAGCTGGGAGTAGCGTGGCAGTCTCGACAGAGGAAAACCCAGTTTGGCCCTTCGCTGAGCTGCAGACTACATCGTGTCACAAGCCAAGTATCGACAAGTTACCCAAAGAGCAAAACCCAAGGCGGGGTTTTATTTTAGGGTTGAGGGTCGGGGTTTAGGAGTTAACGGGCTTGGGAGGTCTCGACGATTTGTCAAGAATCACTAGCTGAGGTTTTGGGCCCAGCAAGGACCCTGTACACATGGGGTGCTCAAGCAACATCAAAATCACAAATCCGGACACGCAGTTTCCAAACTGCCAAAACGCCCAAAGCATCCTCTAAGATTCTCATAGCCCTAAACCAACCCTTAGTCCATAATGTTACTTGCAAAGCTGAGAGCCCTAAACCCTTAGGCCGCCAAACCCTAAATCCCATGAAAGAGCCATGCAAACTCTACACCCCAAACCCTGAACTCCCGAAGTGAAGCTTTGTGCTACCGGTTCTGTAGGGGTCTTCGGGTTTAAGGTTTTAGGTTCTACTGTTCGGGTCGGGGGCGCAGACTGGCTTGTGTTTTTAGGGCTGCGGTTCCTGTACTGTAAGGGTTCCATCAGGGCGTTTAGTAACCGAAATTTGTAGGCCTTATGCACTCAGGGTCAAGGCTTCAGGCATAGGATGTAATTAGGGCTGATGGACAAAACTAATCCGAGGCCAATACCCATCCGCCCAAAGGAAGGTACCCTCGCCTTCCTGCGTAAAGGCTCGGACAATTGGGGCTACCACAGCAGAACGACAACATCTCGTATGACCTTAAGCTTTGGGGTCCATGTTTCATGTGCCCTCAACAACAACCCTGAACCGAGAATTATGCTAAGGTCTATGGTCACTGCAGAAGCTTGTCGTAAGTACTGTGTGCTGGGACTGCTGCAGGAACTACCAGCAGTGTTCTTACAATTGCTTCTTTCACACCTGTAGGTCCCAAATCAGAATCGGAAACCATGACGAGGAATCCGGCTACCAGAAGAGCAGGAATCGGGGGTATGGGCCTGCACCCTGGAGTTTGATAAGGATTGTACAAGAGTTCCATGAGGGTTGTACCGGGAATCAGGCAGCCAAACAACACACCTGTGACTGTTGGAGCCAGACTTTCTGCACCTAAGCCTTCCCTAAACCCTAAACCCTAAACCACCCCAAAAAAAACTATAAACCCTATAAGCCCTAAACCCTAAACCCCAAACCCTCAATCCTAAACCCTATAAACCCCCCAAACCCAAATTTTCTGTCGGGCCTCCGAGTCGCAGGGACCCGGCACCCGGGCTAGAGACCCAAACCTTCTTAGGACATCCTCCAAGGGAGCCCTAGGGTTTAGGGTTTAGGATCCCAAGATCCTCCAAGGGTTTAGGGCTTATAGGGCTAATAGGGTTTATAGGGTTTATAGGGCTTATAGGGTTTATAGGGTTTATAGGGTTTAGGGTCCCAAGGGAGCCCTAGGTTAGGTGAGAATGCGCTAAATGGCTGCTTTTTCTGGTAGATGAAGATGTTGAACCAAAGGACTTCGCGAACTGCCGTCTCCTTAGAGGCCTTGAAAACTAGAGTAGAGTTCTGGCGTGATTGCGGAGAGAAGTCGGATGCGAGTGCAGCTGCAGCTGTCTCGTGCATCACATAAATGCCTAGCATCGCTTTGGGCTAGTCATCTAGCCAAGTCTTGTAATGGTTTTACCAATGCAACGCAACATCGCGTCATACTATTGCGACAACAGGGAAGCATGATTATCAATTTTACGCCCCTGAGGTACCCGAAAGCCATCCACTCAGTTTCAGAAGACCAGTGCCTCAATCCTCGAGCCCGAAAACTCCGGCATCCCAGGAGCAATCTCTCCCACAGCCAGCCTTGAGATCGTTGATGTACTGGCCTGGCCGTATGCCCCTTACAGTACCCTTCAAGGAACCCTTATACTACTCACTTTCCGGAACCCGTATAGCACCCTTGAAGGAACCCCTGTAGTACCCAATAAAGGAACCCCTAGAGTACTCTTTCCGGAACCCTTATCGTACTCTTGAAGGAACCCCTAACAGTACCCTTAAAGGAACCCCTGCAAGTACCCGTAAAGCAACCCCCATAGTGCCCTACACCCTAAGCCCTTCAAGGAACCTCTATAAGTACTCTTAAAGGAACCCCTAAAACCAGGCTAGTAGCACCACTGTCAAAGGCTGGCTCGGGCTGTATCGGATTGTTCATTCTTCTCAGTGATGGTATTGGCGCAACTGTTGCTGCAGCAGCTATTGCAACCACCTGTTACTGGTGCAAGAAACAGCAGCTTGATGACACCGATGAGACGGATGATGCCACTAACAGTAGAGGTGGTAGCTCTCAGGAAGCCTGCGATCAAATCCGGTCACTGAAAGATGCAACCTCGCTTTCTTTGCAACTGTCCGGGCCCTACACACAAAAACCTTCAAAGGCCTCAAAGCCTAAGCCCAGACCCTAACAACCCCGACAGTTGTAAAGACCTTACGGAACCCTAAATAGAGCCCGCAATACCCTCACAAGTCAGGGACCTTCGTACGCTCGGCCATCTGGCCACTCGTAGCGACCCTCGCCGTGCATGCCTTGTAGGGCTCAGGGTTCAGGGTATAGTCAGGTGAGGACATAGGATATGGGTGAATCTCAGATTTTGGGCAACCCTAAACCCTAAACCTTGTAACACTTTCGGTTGAAAAGCTTTCTCACAGGTTGGCTCTCTTCCGCCCCGGGTTCAAAATCCATCACGGAGCCTTGCTCCATCTCTCATCCAGTATAGGCCTTCACAAGCCAGCTTAGTTTGAATATGACTCCGTTGCTAGTAGTCCGTCATCCTACGAGCACTTGTTCGGGTCCGGTAGAACTAGATTCACTAGATCATTCTACTCCAACCTCCAAACCATAAATCCTGTAACACCCGATTTGGCCCCTGGTTCTACTTCTTAAGGCCGCATTTGCCATCGCCATATATTTATTCCCCAAACTCTACTCTACTCATTTAGGCCTTACTATCCACCTTCAGCGTCACCATGCTCAGGCTTTCGCGATTGTCGACCCACTGCCCTTTGTACTGCCGGCCGTCCTGCAGAAGGGGCTTTGTCTTCAAGCTCTAGGGCTCTCGGGTGGGGGGGGGGGCTGGACAGGGCCGTGTTAGTCAGCACCTTCGATCCTGGAAACCGAAAGCTTCCAACCTACCTCTGCCCTGTACCCGACCATACGAGCTGCAGCCCAACCCCGAACCCTCGACTCCCTAGACTCCCTAGACGCCACGACCCGAAACCTTAGTCACACAAAATGCACAAAATCCAAACCCCTGAGGCCCAAAATGCCGACACCCCCTTAAGCCCAAACTCCGCAAGGGAACCCCCTCGGCCTAGACCCCGCACACTCCCAAACCCACGCACCCCAAACCGCAAGCCCCGAAGACCCGAAGTCGAAGCCTCATGTAGTCGAGGTGTTTTGATCCACAAGGTGTTGTGGTATATAGCATAGTGCGAGTCTATATTTCACGAACCTCAAGGAACAATATTGGCAATTCTTGGTTCTTCTAACGCTAAAGACCCTAAACCCTAAACCCCTAAACCCCAAAACCCCAAACCCTAAACCCATAAACCCTAAACCCTGAACCCATAAACCTTTAAACCCTAAACCCCCTAAATAAAACCGCGGGCGCCTTCCATGTGAAGGTGCCTTCGCCTTCGACCTTGTCGGGGCTCTCACGTGAGCTGGGGATCCGAGAGTTGATGGGTGGTTTATAGGGTTTAGGGTTTATAGGGTTCAGGGTTTATAGGGTTTAGGGTTTATAGGGTTTTAGGGCTTCTTGGGTTTAGGGGTTATAGGGTGTAGGGTTTATAGGGTTTAGGGTTTATAGGGTGTAGGGTTTAGGGTTTATAGGGCTTGGGATTCAGAGTTTAGTTAGTTTTTAGAGTGTAGGGTTTAGAGTTTAGGGCTCGGGGTTTAGAGTTTAGGCTTTTTTCTTTTTAGGGTGTAGGCTTTATGGTGTAAGGAGACCCAATATCGACACTTAGTTCAGTTAGCAGTGACCATTTCCATTTTCTAATCATGCACCGCCCCTTAGCACCCAAACCATAACAGCCTGTACCTCAACCACTTTCGGTGAGTTGAAGGTTGAGGTGTTGGTTGTTTTGGGTTGCGTGCTAGGGGCTGGTGCATGATTATAAAAATCGAAATGGTCACTGCTAACCAATCTGGGATTCCAGGGCCCCTGGGTCAGGGACAGCTAACCCCTAAAGCAACTCAGAGTCGCATTCAAGAGCTAAAATTATGTCACATCAGCACAGGCACGAGCAACAACGGCAACAGTCTAGTCAGTGTTCAGGGTTGAGGGTGAAGAGTGAAGAGGTGTTAGTCTCAGGGGATGATGGTTTCATGCTTTTGGAGGGCGGCTTAGGATTTCGGGGCAAAGCTTTTAGGCCGTTGGCTTGCAACGATGTAGGATGCCACGAATTCAATCCACTTACGGTATTCAGATGTATAAAACCACCTGCAAATCCTTGGGTTCTGAGGCAGGCTGGCTAAGCATCAACTTCATAAGCTCCTCTAACCTATGACTGGTGCAAACACTGGGGCAAAGCTCCGGGCGTTGTTGTTGCGAAACTCGCCGTCGTAAACGGAGCCGTCTGGCCACTCGAATCTGCGGACATAGCAAAAAAGCATCTCAGTTAACTCTCTACGAACCGGGAGCTGCTTGATATCGGAACCCCAAACCTGACCATTCCCAGAGTAAGGTTGCTCTTCAAACTAGACCCACTGATGCTCCAAGAGTGCAGGTAATGCACTGCAAGTGGTAAGCTCACTACTCACTACGTGCCCAACTCTGAACCGTCATCCCTCACCTGAGGACTCCCTGTCTATATGGCTGTCTGATGAAGCCTTGAGCGTCACTTTCTGAAGCAAGGTCACAGAAAACACTGCGGAAAGAGCAGCAGGCTCGAAACAAATGAAGGTTGATATGGTCATATTACACGTACCCCCAAACCGTGAATCTTAAACACAAAACACCAAACCCGAAACCCTTCGCGCAAGACCCCCCCCCCCCCATGGAACCGGGACCCACAAATCTCAAACCCAGGACTCGGACCTGAGCCCTGAACCCCGCATCCCAAGACCCATAAACATGCCGGGGGTTTAGGGCTTAAGGTTCAACCCCCGAACGCCCTACGAACCTCTAAACCCCGAGCCCTACACCCGAAACAGTCGAGCCTGCCCTTTCCGTGCTTCTGCCCGTGGGAGTAGGTGCCCGTGTACTTGGACGTGTCATCCCACTCCTCGACTTCGGTTTGGCTGTGGGCGCAGGGGTTTAGAGGGCCACGCCCCGACGCAAAAGCCTTAAACTCGAAGAGGTTTTTTGGAATCCCCACATCCCGAAGCTCCAAACAAAAGAACCCTTCTAGACCCTAAACCCGTCCCAATGCCCTGCTCTGCTGTTTTTGTGATAGGCATGCCCTGCTGATCCTTACACTCGCAACCCTGTTCCCCTAAATCCCTAAACCTCCAAGCTCCTGCACCCGTACTAGAAGCATTGCAGAAGCATGTTATGCTATATGATAACGCTCACCATTTCAAGAAGCCTTGAACCCCTAAACCCAACATGTTGCCCAACCACTCGCAGCGCACTGAAACACCCTAAACGGTTTAGGGTGGGGTTTAGCCTTGCGGAAATTCCAAAGGAAAGCCACACGAACTTAGCCAAAACCTTTAAGGAACGCTTGAAGAAACCCGAAAAGAAACCTCCCAAACCTGAACCGCGAAACCCTAACCCCAACGAGGCCTCCATAATTGCCTGAACTCTAAACCCTCGAATTCGGAGCCTTAAAGCCCAAGAGGGCTCCTCGACAGCTTGGCCGTGCTTCAAATCGCTCTGCCACTCGCCAACATACTTCGACCTTCCAACTCTGGGCTGCGCTAACTAGGGCTTTTGGAGCTCTTTTCTGGGTTTTCATGGTGGCTTATTTGGGGCTCTGTGATAAGGGTTCTAGGTTGGTCATGGGGTGTGCCCGGACCCCAAAAAACCCATTCTTTTTAGGGCTCCTTGCTATGGATTCCTTATTGCATGTCCTTAAAACAGGTAGGTTATGTGGGGTTAAGGTAAGCTTTACATAAGGTTTGAGGTCTTTGGACTTTTTAGCTTAGGGTCTCACGGATCAGGCCTCCGGGGGCAGGGCCAAAGGTTGGGCCCAAAAGCCTTAACATGACTCCTTAGAGCCTTCGGGGAAGTTAGACTCGGGCAAATTCGATGGTACCGAGTCTCCCGCTGCTTGGAGGTGTACGTCCCATGACCTGGTTCGGAACTTCTGGACTCCGCGTTTGTAGGAGGGGCATAATATAGGGGCCTTAGTCACTATAGTAGTATGGGGGCTCCTAACTGCAATTAAAGTATAACGCATTTACTTAGGTTTCTAGAATACCAGCAACACTCTGCAAAGAAGTAGGACGTGATGGGTCAAAGTGGGCATATATACTTCAACTGGGTGTGGGGCAATCAGGTGCGCGGCGTTGAGTCTAGCGCCCTGGTTTGGATTTTAGGGCCGGGTTTTTGTCTGCATCTGTTTCAGGGCTTGAGAAATCTTTGCCCGTGGGGGTAGCAAACTCAAAAAACAGGTGCTTAAGGTTTCTAGCCAACCCGAAACTCTACACCTGAAGCCCTAAACGGCCCTGAACCCTAACCTCCAAACCCCCAAACCGCGCCACATTGTGTCGAAGTGGGGCTTAGAATGCTACCGAATTAGACAAAGAATTGTCGAATGCTTTTTTGTGGGCTTCGGGTCCTTCACAAGAGAAAGAAGTGCAACCGGTAAAAAGGACTACATTCCAGGATCTTGTCTTATCTAAATCTCTCGGGCGATGTTCGTCGATGCTCTTCTAAGAAATTGCTCTCGGCATCATTCTTCGGTAAAACGGCCTTGTCTTCTAGTGGTTCTAATGACAGTTCCGGCTTTAGAAATTGGCCTGGTAACACCTCATCAACTCTCTCTCTCTTACATATTAGGGGCTTCGGGGTTTTAGGGTTTAGTGAGTTTAGTGGTAAATCTCGAATATTTTTCAAACAACTAGGGGCTGTGGGCTGATGGGTTTTAGGGGCTCCGCACGTATCTTATGGACATCTCGGCATTAGCCATGAGTCTCGCATGTATGCATTACCGAGAGGAACGGTGGTCTTCGGCACCCTGCCTGAGCATTTGAGATCAGTATGCACATATAGACGAGTATGTAAGTATCTGCAAACGTCTGTTTACATCTATATATATATATGTTACATTATATAACATATATTATGTACAACTTGTGCATCTCTGTCTGTTACAGTTGTTGTACACATACCGCTATAGTATGAGATCTGCGAGCAGTGTTTAGCAACACAATACCCCAGCCACTCCTGTTCAAAGGCTTTGTGCCAGGCGCTGTACAGATGCTTTGTGCTATACACTGTACAGACGGCATAAGCCTGCACTGACCATGGCATGGGAGTTGTTCTATGATCTGTGATGATCCAGTCTTGGTCTTGGTCCCTTCTTGACATCTTTGTTCCATTTTTTGGGGGTACCCCTTAAGCCCTGAAAAGGAGCCCGTTGTACTCCGTAGAACAACCCACCACTTCTTTGCAGAGGCTCTGAACAACAGCATAAGGTTGAAGAGCCAGGCAGCTAGAAAAAAAATCTCAGCGCACTAAAACGGAGCTTTTCCAAGAAGTCGGGGCTCTGCAGCTAGTAGAATCCTAACCCCAGGGATAGCTGACTAAAGACGGCACCCTACTCCTCGACAGCTCTCAAAATCGTGTTGTGCATGATGCTCCTGCGACTTCACAGAGCTCGGGGCTGTTCCTCCAAGCCACTCCCGTCGCATCCCAAACACAAGCGCTTCACTCGCCTCCCCCTAACAACGGTGCACATATGCTGCACAGAACTGGGGCAACGTCGAGGCTTCTTGGTCGTCACGAGGCTGCGGCGCCTCCGGCCAGGAAGTCCTGTCCATCTCGGGGCACCCAGCGACAGAAAAGCACACGTCGTGGTCATAGCCGGGCATTGGCCAAAGCCCCTGGAGAGATAAGATGCTGCAAATGCGCTCCTTCACTCGGAGGATCGTGTCACCAGGTTCCGGATAGACAACTGCGGTCCCGAACATCCGACCAGCACTCCACCCATCCTCATAGAAGCAGAAGATGACCGAACGCTCAAGTTCTTGTGCTTTCATGAACGCCAGCTTCCTTTCCACATCTGCGAGCACATTCTTTGAATTGGTAACGAAAGCCTTCAACTGCGATGGATCGTCAGTCTGCGGGGGACCGTAGTTGGTGCCCCAACCATTGCGTAGTGCAATTTGCAGAGCACCACTGTGGCGCCTCTCTGCCTCATACAAGGCTTTATAGTCAATGCCTTCATCCATCACGACTGCAGCGAGTCACTAGGCTGCTAGATTGTTCAACCTGGTGTCGGCTTGAGACAAGGCTTCTCTCGCCTAAGCTCGAACCGCAACAAAGGTGAAAGACCTCGAAGAAAGGAAACATGTAAAGCATAGGCAAATGGCCCTATACCCCTAAAAGCACCTTTAGTCCACTCAATTGCTGAGCATGAAGCCATGTGCTTTGCCATCCTGCCACTCTCCTGGGTGAAGGAAACAGGCTTTCTGCTTGGGTTTGGGTTTTGGCTTTTGAGGTTTGGGGTTCAGGGTTTGTGGTTTCGGCTTGGGGATTTGTTAACCTCGTTAGGCTTGCGAATATTGCTGCTTGGGGATGCGTCTAAGGCTCAGGGCTTAAATGTCGAGTTCATCGGGATTTTGGTTGACGGAAGACTTAGGACAAACATGAGCCGCCTGGCTTCGTGCTACATGGTGACCCCAGCGTAGCAGGACAGGTTGACCAACAGGTCCCAAGACAACACCATGACGACCTCAGCATTCTGACACCACTAGGCAGTGCCTCGGTGTCCCTTGAACACAACAACAAAGAGTTGTTGCGCATGTCGCGTAGAAGCCATAAACCACTGAAGCATTAAAGTACTCTTGCCACTGAATCTATCTTCCTACGGACTAAAAAAGCTCTCACGGAGTATTATCGTACACAAACCTGGCTCTGGTCCACGCGGAAAGGTTCTGAGCTGTGGGATCCACTTAGTACCAGAATACAAACTACCTACTACGAAGAGTTTAGGGTTTAGGGTTTTAGGGTTTGGGCTAGCTGGATACATACCAGGCTAGTCAACACACTTTGCCAAGCGGCCATCGTAGACGTCGCCGTCGGGGTAGATGAAGCGGCCCTGCGCAAGGAAGGAGGAATGTCGCTTATTCTCGCATCCCCACACCTATCGTCGTCTTCTACTACGAAGCCTAAGCTAAGAATCTCTGAAGAGATTTTAAAGTCCGATAGGCTCTTAAAGCGGATCCCAGTATTGGGTTCCTAACCCTAATAGCCTAAACCCCACCCCTCCAGCTGAAACTCTCAAACCGACAATCCCAACAACTAAGCTTCTACGGTAGAGCATCTGAACAAAAGTGCCAAAGAACCGACATGACATCCCAACACCCGGTGTTCCAATCCGCTGAGGTTGAGTTCGTAGAACCGCAGCAATCAAAAAGGGGCCAATATCCCCGGCTGAGCCCTGACATGTCCTCACTTCCTGCTTTTCTTTCTATAACTCTAGCTGCGTAGCTCTGTCAGCTTAGGCTCTGGGCTCTAATTACTTTCCCCTAAACCAGGATCCGCAGACCCGAAATGCCAGACACCTCAACCCAGCCGCACCTGACGCCCTTGAAGCCCTAAATCCCAAAACGAACACCAAACCCGGAGCCCAAATCCTGCTCGAATCCCAAGGCGTTCATAAGTCATGTGGAGATTCCATAAAGGGGAGTATCTTGGTTGGGGCTTTTGGGCACGTTTTTATGAACATGAAAGCAGTGGACATGAAGGGATATACTCTTACTAATGTTTTCAGGCGCCTGTGCAACCCGCTTTTCTTGTTCTGGGTGCAGGATGGTGCAGGAGAATTCCTGTATTAACAACAGTCAGCGCCTTCCCATGCTTCAAGCCATCCTTCCACTGACCTTCGTATCTGGAGCCATCCGGGAAGACCTGCGCATCTGCTACTGTAAGGGTTGTAACCACCTGCGATCAGGTTGTGGGGGTTGGGGGTTGGGGTGTGCGGAACCCAAAATCCCTAAACCTTAAAATCACAAGTTATCTCTGATTCAGGACTCTTTGAGGCTTTTGAGCTGACAGGACCCCCGTTGTTCAATCTTTGCGAGCCTCTTCACTTTCATCCTCAAGAGCTTACATGGTCTAGGGTCTTCATTGCAGTATCGAGTTTACCCACTCCGGATCGGCCTCGAAGACAACGAACAAAGGGCCGCTGATGAGTGCACCGCCCTACTGTGTATGTATATTTATATATATATATATATCTATATATATATATATATAGAGATAGATAGATAGATAGATAGATAGATAGATATACACCTATATATATATATACTATGCAGAGAACACCCTGCACATCGACCCAGTGAGTCTCCTAGATGCAAACGATTCCACACTCAGCCCCAGCTAGTTGAGTCTAGGGTAAAGTGTTGGCCCCCCAGGCGCCGTTGGGGCTTCTTGCAAGTTTGTTCGCGCCTTCGAAACATCGATCTCTGCATCTGCATCGGGCCCCCCTTCCGCAACCTCTACTGGGCCAAGCCCGATGCAAACCCTGAGTCCTCGCGTCCGGGCCGTGTACAGACCCGCAGCAAAACCCGACACCATCATCACCGTGACTTGGAAGCTGGATCTCTGAACTTAAGCCGAATTCCTGCGCAAACCATAAACAGTACACACCTTAGATTGGACATAATTAGGGTAGTGTTTAAAGTTTAGGGTTTTGTATCCCTCAAACTAGGTCCTCAAGTCAAGCCCGTGCTCTGTCTCGGCCTTATAGTTGTAGCCATCTCCATCTGCTTGTGCAGCCGGCGCTCCAGGCTGCGAAAAGGAAGAAGCGTATAGGGCTTCGGGTTTTGGGTTTAGGGTACGGTAGTTCTCTATTTTAGGGGCCTCTGGTGGATGCCGAAAAGAGCACACCACTCGTATCATCAGGACCTTAGGCGGGATTTTGGTGTTAGAGAACTATGCATGCAGCGAGTACGTAAAAAGAGCGGACACCGCTCTAAGCAGGATAGACGCAGTAGGCTTGTATTGGTCCCGATTAAGGGGCCTCAACAATTAGAGTAGCCTTCTGGGATCTTTGATAGTATACTTCTACTAAGAATATTGTTGGAAATTATTCCGACTTCTCTATCAGTCGGGAAAGTTTGGTCATGACTTGCTTACTGGTACCTGGGATGCTCTTTGCAATCACTTGGGTTTGGGGTTTAGCGTGTGTTCGGTTTCATGGCTTTGATGCAGACTTTGTGAGTCTTTTCACAGGACTACAAGGATGTGCAAGGTTGTTCGGGATGGTGGAAACTAGGATTGTCAGTTACACAGGCTCCATACTTGCTTGGCCATTCTCAGGCCTCTTATTATGAATATTAGTATTGTTATCATTATTCTTATTTTTATTACAATTTTTTAGTATTAGTATTATTGCGGAAGAGGCAACAAAAGGGCATGGCGGGGTTGGGCGGGCAGGGCCGGCGCAAGCACGAAAGCGAGGAAGTCAAAAGCTTGAAGCAAAAGAAACAGCGTAAGCGACTAGGACGCCAACTGTGCTGGCGAAACCTAAACCCTAGGCCCTAGGCCTAAACCCAAAAAGCCCTAGCCCTGAACCCTAAACTCCTAAACCCCGAGACCCAACGACAACAAACCCCGAAGCCCGAAACCTCCGAGCCCTAAACCCGAACCCCTACAACCCCGAAACCCCTGAAACCTTGACCCCGCAACCCTAAGCCCTAAATACTAAACTCTAAACCCTAAAAACCCCGAAACCCTAAGCCCCAAACCCTAAAGACCCCGAAACCCCAAAACCCTGAAACCCAAAGCCCAAACACCAAAGCCCTAACACCCTATGAGACCCCGGAAAGGCCGGTGGCCTGCGCGGAGCTTTTCGCCTTCTGCTGGGAGGCGGGAGCCCCGGCTTGCACCGGCTGGGACCCAGCAAGCTGCTCCTGCCAGGATGTTTTAGGGCTTATAGGGCCGCTTTTCTTGAGCTGTGAGATGCTTTATAGGGTGTAGGGGCCAGGGTTAAAATGTAGGGTTTATATAGGGCTTATATAGGGTTTACGTATTATAAGAGTTTTGGAGGCTATAGGGGTTGGTGGAATTTTGTGGTTTTTGGCTTCAAGGTCTAGCCTTAGACTGCGTCATAATGAAATTTCCATGCAGTTCGGCAAGTTTGTATGGGGACGCCCGCTGGCTCAATTAAGGCCCTTCTCGCAGCGACTTCCGTGCAACTTCTGGGACTTCGGAATTTATCGACTAGAAGCATCGAGGACTTGAAACCCTAAACCCCTAAACCCTAAACCCGAAATCCTAAACCTCTAGACCCTCCACCTTATAAAACCCGAAACCCGAAATCCTCAACCCCAAACCCTACAAATGAAAGGATACTCTCCCGAATCGCTGAGTCCTTTCCTCCCCCCGAAACCAGGACAGCCCGT
Organism: Symbiodinium necroappetens; assembly: GCA_905231915.1. Classification (NCBI taxonomy): domain Eukaryota; class Dinophyceae; order Suessiales; family Symbiodiniaceae; genus Symbiodinium; species Symbiodinium necroappetens. Next base: position 44,436 of record CAJNJA010030697.1, read on the forward strand.
CAGACTGAACCTAGCCTCCCCAGTTAAGCACCCTCCATGAAACCCTTCATTAGGGATTTGGGGGTTGTTCTTATGCTGTACTTTGCTATACTGTACTATGCTATACTAGACAATACCACACTATACTACGCTAAACTATGCTATACTATCTGCCCACCACCAGTCACCTGTCCAGCTCAGGACTTCGGCTTCAAGGAATACAGACTCCAACCAGCGTGTAACTTACGGTTTAGGGTTTAGGGTTTAGGGGTTTGGGGTTTAGGGTTTGGGGTTTAGGGTTTAGGGGTTTGGGGTTTACAGTTCTTACTACCCTGTCCTTCTGCCCCTGCTTGGCTTCAGAGCAGCAAGCCGTGCCCATCGCCTCGGTTCAACAGCCTGTAACTCCGCAACTCGAAGCCTCCTACATCAAAACCCGGGTTTAGGGTTCAGGGTTTAGGGTTTAGGGCCCTAAACTCTAAACCTGCAACGCCCAACAAACCCACCAGTAAACGCTGTTTCCGGTGGAGAGAACTCATCCGTGGTAGCTCTCTGAACATTGAAGCTCGCAAAGCCTGCGCCCGAACTACCAAATAGACTCCGGGAATGACGTGGATGTGCTTCCTTTCGGGTTTAGGAGTTTCTGAGTTTAGGGTTTAGAATTGGAACAAGAAGGTGAATAAGGGGCCTTAACAACTACACAAGGGCGTTGGTGCCATTCTACAATGGGACTTGGGAACACTTGGGCTTCCGGCGTGCGTGGTCTACGGAATGTGGGTCAACTGCACAAGGTTTCGGATTCAATATTTCTGCCGTGGACCTACGGATCAGGTTTCGGGATTGCAGGGAACCAGGCGATATGATACAGAAGGGGGAGGGAAACACAGTGGAGCAGCATCGTGATTCAACCCCCTCTCCTTGAAGAAGCATCAAAAGACAATGCGAATAGGATCTATTCAACCCCGTCTGCTTGAAGAATCAGAGTAGCATAACACAATTTTAGGATCTCTCTGAGAAGTCCGGCACAATACTTCGGCAACTGGACCTCGATGATTTTCGACAGTGGAAGCCGAGGCTGAGGCTAGGCGACGCCGGGCGCCAACTACAGAACCCAATGCAGCTGGGAGGATATGACTGCGACTCTGCAACAGTTGGAGTAGAGCTTGGAAGCCTAGGCTGTCGTCTAATCTTTGCTGGTATCGATCTGTTGTGGGTGGGGTGGAAGTAAAGTTGACATCATGGACGGTTGACATCAATGAAATAATAACGGGCCGCGTTCTGCCTGAGCCAGCGGGCGGAAGCGTCCCAGCAGATCTCCGTTATCTTAAAATCCTAAGCTCGATGCGCCTAAAATCCTGTTGCTGTTATCGTCGTCACTGCAGTCGCTGAGGATATTGTAGACAGTGTGTTTGCTGTTGGGGTTGCATCTACATCCAGCTGTTGCTGCTATTGTCTCGTTGTTGTCGTTGTCGTTGTTGTTGCAGCTGCTCTTGTTATTCTTATTCGTCCTGTTCTTGCTATTGTTAGTGTTATCATGTTCATTCGCATTCTTCTTCTTATTATGACTACTATTCTTGTTATTCCTTTTTCTGGCTGTGTTGTTGGTGGCTGTGCAAGTGGTGGCTGCTTTGTCCTCGACGTCGCTCTTGCTGCTGTCGTTGCTGCGGCTGTTAAAGGTGCAATAGATGCAGATGATGCTATGGCCCTGCTCTATTGCCTTTAATACTGTTGTTCGCGCCACTAGTGTAGGATGGGCGCCAATTTTGCTCCACGTGTCTGGTGTGCTCGTCGCGGTCGTCCTGCCAGTCCTCCTCCTCCTCCTGCTCCTGCTGACTGTGGTACGAGCGACTTTAGGACGTTTTGGCACAAAACCACCAACCGTGGCAGAGATCCAACGTCAAAACAGCCCTCGAACCCAAAACCTTATCCACCTTTGGCCTGAACTGCCTGTCCCCAAGCCAGACACCTTTTCTTCGAGAAACCGTGGCATTAAGGCGAGAATCGAGAAGCTCTGTATGTCAGCTAGTTGCACACTGGGCTTCCTCGTGTCGACTGCCTCCCTCATTCCCGATACGTCTAGGTACGTCTAGGTTGCTAGGTTGTTGAGGACCTATAAAGCTCAACACAGAAAGCTAAACCTCATACGCACAGCTTGAAATGCGTAAGCACGGGCTGAGGACGCTTTATCCTCGCTCGTGCTGCCCAGGGGTGCGCGATGCATAAAAAACTGCGAATTCAAAGCGGCGGCGGCTGAGTTTCGTAAGGGTGTCGAGTTTAGGGTTTAGGAGAAGACTTGGCACATGTTGTCAGAGAGAGCATTTGCACTGCCTTGGGTGCTCCAATGGTCCATGTGCCCAATGATGCCGGTAACCATCTCCCGAACTGCTGCACTGAGCACTATAATATGGGGCCTAAAATAACTACCAATACTAACAATACTATTTTGGCATTTGGAGTTCCTTATTATCATTATAATCCCGAAACCCTATTCTAACTACTAAAACCCCTATAATGGATTGAACGATTGACCCTAAACCCTAAACCCTAAAGCCCAACAGCCCTAAACCCTAAACCCTAAACCATGGGTTCTGGTCCCTGGAGGCATGATCCTCTCCCGCACAGGTCAGCGCACGCCCCCAAAAAACTGCTCGGACGAAAGATGGCCAAGTGGGGTCCTCTTGGGTTTTGGGGTTTAGGGTTTATGGCTTTTGGATTTAGGGTTTAGGCTTTTGGATTTAGGGTTTAGGCTTTTGGATTTAGGGTTTAGGGTTTTGGATTTAGGGTTTAGGGATTTGGATTTAGGGTTTAGGGCTTAGGCTTTTGGATTTAGGGTTTAGGGTTTTGGATTTAGGGTTTTTGGATTTAGGGTTTAGGTTTTGGGGTTCAAGGAGTAGGACTTCATTCAACCTTTCGCATGGACCCATTGGTGTGCTACATCAGTGCTAAAAGCTGAACAATCTAGTTGCATTGGGCGAGTCCTGAAGTAATTTCGGAGGCCATCTCGAGTCCAGTGGTCATTCGGCGGGTCGATCTAAACTTGAGTGGCTACCGGTCTTAGAGCAACCCTAAACCCTCCGTTTCAGCTCTGGAGTGTGAAGGAGCGAAGGTCGTCACGCCCGGCGAGACTGCGAAGGGCTCAATCATTCGGCTTCGGGTTCGAAGTTTTGGATTCGGCTTCGGGTTCGGGGTTTAGGCTTTTAGGGTTAAGGGTTCAGGGTTCAGGGTTTAGGGTTGGGTTCGAACTGCTTCTAAGTCTCGGCTGCTAGACTGTAAGGCTGTCAGTGTACATTGGCGAAGAACGGCTTGCTTAATGCTGGCTCAACAACATAAGTTCCAAGGTTCTGAGAAGCGTCGGCAGGCTGTAGTTGGGCTTTTCTGCGCTCTAGGTCGCGCAAGAGCGTGTGCATGACCGAGGTCTTATTCGTATTACTCTCCTTATTACTCTTACACCCTAAACTCTACACCCTATTATCCTCATTGGGCTTGCGTCCTCGACGCCTTAGACTCAAGGGTTTCCGAAAAGTCCAAAATTAAGACTGGAGAGAGATTCCCAGGCCCTCAAAGCCGCAAAACCCACAAACTTCAAGGCCATAGAATGAATAACCACAATAGTACTAACAATCAAATTGGTAATCGTCATTGTTATATTAATAATGGCATTGATACTAAGATACAGGGCAATTATAGATGTCTTTTTTTGAACCCACGCCCTGTTCCAACACAAGCCTCAATGCTGCAACCCCTGAAGCCGTTCAAAAGAACTTTGGAGGATTGAACTTCCTAGTCCAGGAGTCGAGGATTGAATGCTGCCCCACCAGCACAAACTTTCTGACAGAAGAGGAATGAATGAGCCCCCAAACCCCAAAAGGGGTGCATCTTGCGCGCCGCATTTTTCCAATCCATGAAGCGATGGCTTTGCAGAGTGAAGCTCTGTCGTCCAAACAGCCAGCATGACTCCCCACAACCCGACAGTTAAACCCTAAAGCTCCGAAGCCTATCAGCTCTGCTTCCGGACATCTCCGGTGCCCTAGCCCGCTATTCCTACTATTCCATAAGGAAACCATGGTTTCGAAGAGCTGCTCGCAATCTCAGTGTTCTTCCTGCAGCACGTCGTGACCTGGCCACAATGGGGAGCGGGCGGCATGCTCCTGACATTGGAAGCGAACTGCAGCTGGACAGGATGCGCTGGAAAGAGCCTCAAGCGTGAGCGAGCACCCATGCAGCCTTCGACGGCACGCGGCGCTGTCGCACCTCAGACGTGACGGTCCCAAGCGCTGTCTAGACATGCTGAGACGTAAATCTTCCAAGGATGTGACAAACTAGGCTTGAGCCCTGCAGCCATCCTGTCTGCGCTGTGAAGGCGTAGCGAGAACTAGTTCCAGAGGTGTGTGTGTGTGTGCATAGGGTATAGACACGGAAGCCCAATGCCAATGACAGCTTCGAGTTTGTCCCGATGGTGCCAAGTACTTTGATTATCTATTACTATTATCATTCGTACTCTTACTATATTACCAGTATCATTCGTAGTATTTATGAATATTGATACCACTGTTAACACTGTTATTGCTGACACTCTTTCGAGAGCCTTCCTTAGCAGAGCTGATTGACAGCTCGCCGGACCGACGTCCTCGATCCCAGCAGCCCTCCAAGGCATCATTCATGAGAATCATTCTGAATTCTCGCAGCACCAACCGAACCCTAACGATGTTTTTGCTTGAACTTCCTTGCAACACATAAGGTACATCGAGGCCCTCGAGTTGCACTGTCACGAAGCCCCAAAACCTCAAACCCAAAACCCCTAAACCCTAAACCCCAAAACCCAAAGTCCTAAACCCCAAAATCCAAAGCCCTAAAAGCCAAAACCCCAAGCCCTAAAGCCCAAAACCCTAAACCCCTAAAACCCTAAAAACCCTAAAACCCAAAACCCTAAACCCCTAAAACCCAAAACCCCCAAAACCCCCAAAACCCTAAAACCCTCAAAAACCCTAAAACCCTAAACCTCGGTCTTGCTTCCCGCCTGTCTCCCAATGGAAGCAGTCCCCGACAGGCCGTATGCCACGGTGAACCTCCGGACTTAGACCCTCCAACCCGAAGCACACAATAAGCACCAATACTTTGAGGGGGCCTATCCTTTTTGTTATTATTATTGCGTTATTTACTATTATTATTACTATTTTGGTTTATTTATTTTCTGTTTTTTTTTGATTTTTTTTGGGGGGGGGGTCGGGTTTAGGGTTTGGGGGCTTCTTACTATTATTGTTACCGTATATTTTTGTTTGGGGGGTGTTGGGGTTTAGGGCTTGGGGGCCTGGCTGATTTGCCCAGGGGCTTTGGGTTTTGGGGAATATTCTGCTTCTAGTGTACGTACTCAGGCACTGGTATAATGTGGTGGCCTTATGCGGCCTTCACAACTTGAACATGGGGCATATTCTCACGAATCATATAGGGGCTATACGAGTACAACCCTAAACCCTAAACCTTAAACCCTAAACCGTTAGAAAACGTCCAAAGCCAAGGGCTGACCCCAGTCTTCGCAGCCTGCGGCTTGGTGTCACAGCATGCTGGGTCTAAGGCTGGCTTCGGGACGAAGGGCTGGGTTGTAGCTCCGGAAACCCTAAAGCCTGAAGCCTAAACCATAAAGCCTAAACCCTAAACCCGAGTGCCTAAAGCTTAAACCCTAAAGCGGTAAAACCTAGAGCCACTAGGATGACCCCAACGGTTTCTGCTTCGGTCAATACGTGAGAATCTGTAAACCGCCGCCAAGAAACAGAGAACCCGCGGGCCAAGCATGAGGATGCTAAGTCTAAGCCCTAAACCCTAAACCCTCAAGCCCTTAAGCTTCGTACACTCAAGCCCTAAAGCTCCAAGACCTCCAAAACATCGCTATGAACCCTGAAATCTCGAACCCCTTGCCCTCCACCGCCTCGGTGAACCCCAGACCTGGCTTGGCCGAAGTGGCCACCTTTTATCAAGACCAAGAAGTATGGCTTGAAGGGGAGGGGGTAAGAGTTTAGGGCTTGAGGGTTGTAGGGCTTCAGGGTACAGAGTTTAAAAATGAATATTATGTGTGTGTATATATATGTAACTGGTAAATAGCCAAATAATAACTATCTGTGTGTATATATATATATACACACATATACACACATAGCAACAAACATACAAACAAATAAACAAATACATAAATACATACATATATGTATATACATATGTATGTATGTATGTACAGATAGATAGATAGTTTGATTGATTGATAGAGGAGAGGTCGGCGTTTTTGGGGTTTGGGGCTTCAGGATTTCAATTGGTCTTAGCGCTTTTCGTTTCCGGTACCATGCAAAGCCAGTAGCGATATTGAATTTAGATACCCAGTGCGACAATTCACAGAACTCGAAACAGCTACAACCATGGGCTTAGTTGCAAGTAGAGTAGAACTGGTAGAACTTTAACACTTGAATTTGAGCGAGCTTGCGTGGCATGACCCTAAGCCCCAAACCCCAAACCGCCTTGAATTGGAACATCACTTTAGCTCAGAAACTCCTACGGCCCTACGGTTGCGAGTCTTGACCCCTGAAAATCTTGAATGAGGCGCCAACGAAAAAGGAGCCTCGCGGCCAGTAGCTCATTGCATGCTCTTCCCGAAGTGCATCGTGGCCTGACAATGCAGGGCCGGAGCCGCAACGTTGGCTTAGGGTTTAGGGTTTAGGGCTTTAGGGCTTTAGGGTTTAGGGCTTTAGGGTTTAGGGTTTTAGGGTTTAGGGATATGTTTCCGGTCCCAAGTAACTGATGGCACTTGTGGGTTCTACTTGCTCGTGGTACAAACTCTGAAAACTCGAAAGACCTGGCATGCCGCTCGTTTTGTGCACCCTCAACCGCACAGCACCCTGTACACCCAAAGTTTTCGGCGGAGTTTCTGCAGGTGCCCAGGTCGGCACTTGTGGCTTTGGAGGTTGCAACGCGGGATGTGGAGATTCCTGGGGTAATGGGCCTGTCTATGGAGATCGCAAGCCATATCGTTGCTGGACCATGCCCAACGCAGCTCCGAACCCAGACCCCACTCCGGTATTTCTTCCATATGCGGTACTCTAACTCTCATTTTGGCCCGAAATCCCCAAACAAATGCAAAGATAAGTCTGTATCAGCCAAGCTTGTATCGGATGGAAGAAGACTGCTCCTGTCAAACCAACCGATTCTAGTTAAGGCCCCCTAGACTACCCGGTCTGAAAGCGTAAAGCATCCGGATAAACCCTCGCCTCATATGTGAAGCAGTCCGAACAGCCGTGCGCAGCTGCCAAAATCAACCTCCAGCTCCATGTGCGAGGGTCCCAAACCCTGATACAGTGGCCCTCGCTAAGGATCAGAAAAGGACTTTGTAAGGGCTCTATACGGTTTCATAGGTTGCAAGACTATGATGGGCCCTAAAAATCACGAGGATAACGTGTGCGCTGCATCTATGTCGGGACTACAAGAGGATGCTAGGCTGGCCCGTTAATTTAATGCTGCTGAAAAACTCGTCCACAAGATCCCCTCCGGCCCAATAAAATGCAAAATGCCCCAATGGCCTACGGTAGGAGAGTGATACCTATAGGGCTCCAGTTACCGAAATAGTAGGCTACTAGCCACATACTATATACGCCAGTCACCCATTATTGGGGGAACCGGGGGTGTGTGCGTACTGCAGTCAGGATAGTGTTACAAGTCACAACCCCCAAACCCTAAACCCTAAACCCCTAAACCCCCAAACCCTAAAATCCCCTACGGCGGGCCCGGCCTGTCGGGTTCGGGGTATTATGTATGAACTTAAAGAAGGTGTGCACGAATGCAGGTATATGTCTGTATACAAGTGTGTAGATAGTTGTATATACATATACCTAAATACAAATATAGATACGTATAAAGAAAAAATGCTCACTGTCTTTGTTGATTGGGGGGGGGGGCGGCAACATCGGGGCAAGAACGCTAAAACAGACAGCACCACCCACGAGAACAACAGACGGAGCCCAAGTCGAAGTCTCGCTATCCCAAGAAACCCAAGATCAAATATCAAGACCCCAAAACAAGCCCCGAAATCCTCAAGCCAGAAAGCTCCCAAACCCGGAACAACAACACCAAACGGCAAAAACAACCCTAAACCCCTAAACCCTAAACCCCTAAACCCCTAAACCCCTCAACCCCTCAACCCTCAACCCTAAACCTCTCGAACCTAAAACCCGAAACCCCATGGCCTCGAAGAACCCCTGCGAGCCCTCTTAGGCCCAGCCGTCCCGCCTCGGACCGAGCCCTCGGAAAAAGAGCTGCCGGAGCGACCTGTGGCACCGTTTTGGCTGAGCTCAGAGAGCTCCTTTAGGTGTATATAACATCATCATCATCATCATCATCACCACCATCATCATCATCATTCAATCATCCAATCATCCTCATCGTCATCATCATCATCATCATCATCATTAACAGCGATACCACGTTCCATAGAACAGCACGATCAACATCAGTTGTTTTTATCAATAATTGCCAGTATCTTGTTTTACTGCGAGCACTGCTTCTACTGCGGCTGCTAGTGGTTGCTGTTCTCCTCCGAAGAGATCTGGTCTTGTTGCTTAGGGCCAGGAGATCCTCGGGTTAAGGGGTGCTTCAGCGCTCCAGGGAAAACAAGTTTTCGGGTTTGGGCATTAGGGTTCAGGGTGTGCAGGGCCATCCGCAGCAGGGTACTGTATTTTGGGTGTCGAATTCTAGCATTGAGGTTATCGGACTCTGGCTCTATAAATGCATTTAGTACTCGGACTCTCCGGGTAAGCTTCATAAAACCTGAGAGAACCCCACAAGGCCCGCACAACCCTTCAAGCTTAACGCCGGATGACGAAAACAACACTATCAACCCCCTAAACCTCAAACCCTAAGCCTAAACCTCAAACCCCCGTGATTCGGAGAGGTTTGCCGAGACACTGTCCGCCAAAGTAGTCGAGCATCGAAGCCTTTTCCTGCTTTCCGGCTTCAAGCTGGGGCTGTTTAGGTTTCAGGGTTTTAGGGTTTAGGGATACAGGGCTTCAGAGATTAAGCTTTGGTGCTGTGGGGTGTGTTGGGGCCGAAACCTGTTCCTGCTTTTTTTTCGGGCCCGCGTCTGTCTTTCGGGTTGTTTAATGACATTTTCTAACTCTGAGGCGCCTCACCCTTGTAGAGCTTCGTCGAAGGTCGCACCATTGAGGGTTTAGGGTTTAGGGTTGTGGGCTGAACCATCAATAAACTGTAGCGAGGCAAACATCATCCAACTCTGCATCCCTCAAGGGATGAACACGGACCCTTAAACACATGAGCTTGGCTTTCTTGCATTATCGAGCTCTGTCTGGTCTGTTGCCGGGCCTCTATATTGTCCACTGAATCAGTCACAAGTCAACGGAACGCAAGTCTAGAAGCCATGACTTCGTTCCGCAACAGTTGAAATGGTTTTTTGTTGGTTAAAAAAGATACACTCACCTAAATTTCCAAGAAGCCCAATACATGGGATTATCTTGAATGCACCTTTCACCACACTTTCGCAATCTTTCGCGAGCGAGGCAACACCCCCAAAATGAGAACAACACAACATGGCAAGCTGCAGAGGGGCTCCTATGCCTTTCGATGGGCCTTTGTACGATGGGCCATTGTAGCGGGGCATCTGCGTGTAAAGCGGTTTTACACCAAATTCCAGATAATGGTTTCAGGACAACCTCCATAACCCTACCTGTGGCCTAAAGGACCTACCTTTTCAAGGAATTTTATATCGAATCCATAATAAGGAGCCATAGAAAGGTAGGTCGTTTCGGCTACAGGTAAACCCTAAACCGAACAACCGCGCAACGACCCCAAGATCGCCCGGCCTTGCACGAAGCCGCCTGCCCAAGGCGAGCTTCTGAGCTTTCACAATCAGTTGGAGTTTTGGGGCCCAGGATCTTCTCAGTAAGGATGCCGGTGTCTAGGACCCATATTAGGGCTTTATGATCCATGTTCAGAATTGTTCTGGAAAGGTTTAGGGTTTAGGGATAGGATCCATATTCCGCTTCTATGATCCATGATCTGAAAGTTCAACCCGCAAAAGCATACCGAACCCCACGGCTGTTAACCAAAAGCCCAGCTCGCACGAAGACCATCTAGGATGCGATTGCCTGCAGAAGCCTACAAACACACAAACTGCTTGATTACTGCAGGTTCAGGTGGTAATATAGGGGGCTTAGCTCTTAAAAGAAGTGTGAGTATATTTACACCACCGTTTCAGAAAGAAACCTCGGAATCGTATCAATAGAATATCCCGACATTCATATTAGGCTCACATTCCTTCGTTAGTGCGTCCCCTCCTTGTTCCTTACTTCGTGCGGCCCTTTCGGGCCACGCCTGGCGGACCCGAATTGGACCCCCCCCCCCTTCCTGCACCATCGACTCCAGACCACCGAGATAAGAGTCCATGGTGCACAGACTAAGTTGCAAGCATGGGCCACCATCCCGACCCTTGCCTTTGGGCCTTCTAAAACCCCCCAAATCATGAAACAAATCATGGGCATTTATTTTTGGTTAACTGCCACAGGGCCTGGATTTGGGATTTCACCACATCCAGCGGGTTCAGCAGAAGCGTCGTGGCCTTGGGACACTGGGAGCTAGGGTGCTGGGGATGGGGCTGACCAGGTGTAGTTCGTAACTGGGGGCGGAACACGGCAATTTCTCCACCTCTCTCGCTCGCTCTCTCTCCTGCTGCGAAGTCGCCAAAGTGTTTCAAGCATAGTAAGCAGCTTGGATGTCCGTCTACGACCGTCAGACGACTCTTACTGGCATCACTCGTCGCATACGGCTGTGATCGGGAGGGCTCTTTCCGAAAAGAGCTAGACGACACTTCAACATGACGGGAATTGGAATACACGACGAGCAAACCTTTAGATCCGCCCACGTTCGGGGGGGCCGTTTGTCGCAAGCTAAGGCAAGTCTTACATGGCCCCAGCGGTCAGGCCCAACCCTGAACCCTATGAGCTCCCTATAAACTTTTAAACTTAAACCCTAGACCCTCAACCCCAAAAACCCTAAAC
>CAJNJA010030698.1:0-30688 GCA_905231915.1 Symbiodinium necroappetens
CATGGCAGGCCGCTCTCCAGAAGGGAAAGGGCCTTGTCGGAAGATGTCTACCAGGGATCGACACTGATGCACCTTTTGCTTACTATGCCCGGAAACATGTCTCAAGGCCATTCGCGGTCGTCAAAGCAGTTGAAAAGGCATCATGAAATGTTGCAGCTACCATTGGCTTGTTGTAGGGAGCTATATAAGTGGCTCGCCAGAATGCATGCAGTGCGAAGTTGAGGGCCTGCTCGCTAGTCAAACAGGACAAAGAAAAGTCAAGGAATATTCCGCTTCCGTGTGGTCCCATTTAATGATTGGAGTTGTGTTATGCTGCTGCTTCTCCGGTCCGGAGTCCGGCTCGACAGCTCCACAACCTTACACGAAGCAGATTGCGGTATCGAGTTCATCTTGCCATGTTTGCTGCAAGAGGTCTAACGCCATTCTGAACACTTGCGGCAGCGGGCCATGCATCTGCTCAAGAACCAGTCAGGCAGATTCAAACCGGAAAAACGCGATCTTCTGCAATGGCACAAAAGATGGTATGGCAGCCTCGCTTGGCCAGCAGAATCTTACAGATTCCGGGCAGTGGAATTCGAGAGGCCGAGCATTCGCATGACGTTGCATTAGACAAGAAGGTTCTGAGTGTCAATACAAGTCCACCGAAAGAAGCTCAGTTCCTGTCATGGCTCCTTTTGACTTGCATTTAACACAAAATCGACGGACTTGTTGGTGCCTTTCGTATGATGGCTCTTCCAGAGTTTCTGTTGTGCCGTTCAAGTTTGCGTTTGCATGGTGTGCCACGGTGCTTCGTGCCGCAACTCTGGGTATGGTACGGCACACGTCTGCATTTGGCCTGCCCGCCGAATGAGAGCCTTCGGAGGGGCAGAGGGGACCCGAAAGAGTGTAGGATGCTGAACGACTGAATGGAATGACCTGGTTGAGAAGGGACTGTGGCAAGCCCTGGCAAGCCAAGTGTCACGGACGAAGTCCAACAGAAGGCGACCTAACAGACTTGCGACCCGTGCCACTGGTACGGCACTCTTACCGGATACATGACGATACATGGCTAGTTAAATTGACGGTAGCGTTCCTCTTCCGTCCACTCCTTGCGCAGCAGTTGGCGAGAGGATTCTACAAAGTCATCTTTGCAGAACCACCGTCAGAACCACCGTCCATTGGCGAGCAAGGATTGTGCGTCCCAGCAACTGCTGTGCGACGCTCTGACGTCCCCTGTGGAAGTATCAGGTGTCAACTATCTTGGGCTGCATCCATGTTTGCAGCTCGCCGTTGTATACCAACCATCGCAACCATCAGCAGAACTCGTCAAGTCGCGCTGACTTAAAGTGCTGTTGACGAAGCCACTGTTGGGACGGTTCCCTTCTTCTTAATTCCGAATTTCGTGAGCAATGCAATTTGTGGGTTTGTTGCTAATCTCGTCTGCCACTGCTTTGCCTTGCAACGTGCGGAGAGGTCATGAGCAAATCGATGGCTCTTCGTGATGCGGGAAAAGACGTCATCAACTGGCACATAGGTTGCGGCTTTATCGCAGATCTCGCATGCTCGCAGACAATTCGAAAGCATCGTTCTTGTGCGTGAGGCCGGCCAGATTTTGATACGCCTTCGCACATCAAGGACCGCGCATGTGTTCGTCTGACGTTTTTGTCCCTGACACGCCAATCTTGTCCCACGCAGGCCTCCAAAATGCAGCTTTGCAAAGGTCCTTTGTTGTTGTCAGTGAAGCAGTTTCCTAACCTTTGCGTGTGAGCGTTTTTCATGTTGCTCTTGTTCAAGTTCTCTCTACAAGAACCTGATCGTCGCTGTCCCACGGTTCGTTTGGAGGTCGATGGGAGAGCGTGTGGGGATTTGTGCTCAGCTGCAGCCAGGAGTCGTGTTCTGAAGCTCTTCGTCAGGGCCATGTGCATTACGCCCCCGCGGCTGGGATTCCGCAACTTCGGTCTGCGCTGGCAGAGCGTGCATCGCAGGCAAGGCTTGGAAAGGGAAACCCAGGTCGGCATTTGATCCCAAGCGCCGCGAGGAGTACGAGTCGGCAGTGGATCCAGACAGCGTCGTGGTTTGCAATGGTGGCATGGAAGCGGCATCTCGGCTGTCCCAGCTGTAAGAGCCTGCCTGCGTCATCTCGGGTCGTGTTGTCCAGAACGGGGGTCCATGTTGGCGACCACATCGCCTCGCAAGGTCGTCCAGACTCGTGGTCCTGTCGTCTCTCAGTCCTAGCGTGCGGTGGACATTCTGTTGATCCATATCGGACTATTAAATCAATTAGTGTCCATTGTTCTTCTGCGCGTACAGCGTCCTGGCCTGTCCTCTGATCTCCCAGGTGGGTGTGAGGGTTGCGACGTTGCAAGAACGAATCAGTTTCGTGTCTGACTCAGTTTAATATGTTAAATGATGCGATAGCCGAAGGAAGTCTTGACCTTTCGAACGGAGTTTGAGTTATCAAGACTTCTTTTTGCTGTTTTATAAACTCTTCAAGTTTGCCAGGATTCACGCTTTCACGCATGGGCTTTTTGTGTCGTGGCAAAACCCCACAAGATATCTGCAGCAGGCGGTTTCCTGGAATATATCGCCAGCATGCAGAAGTCTTTCGACATGCTGTTGAGTTGCCCCGTTGGATTCACGGATACTTCGTTCGACATCTTTGTAGCACCACTCTCCTAAGATGTACTTCAGGCTCCTGGCAGAGCCCTTGCTCTTTCAGGAGTTTATGTTTGCTTTCAACAGACTATGGTATTTTCGGTCTGGGTTCAACACCGTCATTGCAAAGATCGGAAGCGAATAGAGCCATGCCTAAAATGGCATCTGCATGGTGCTTACCTTCAAGGTCACCGTGATCCTGCACACCTTCCTGAATGAGGGTGATGAGGTTATCGTGCCAACCCCGAACTGGCCAAACATGAAGTGGGCGGCTTGGCTAGACCCGCCAGCGAGAGAAATCAGAACAAGCGAGAAGACGAAAGTAGTCAAGTCGATGCTGGGCAGGCGGTGGTGATGGCAGGCTGGTGTTCGTGTGATGCCTTTCATGCGCTTGGCAGGTCATGCCTGAAAGCGTTTGCTCGTGGGCACTGTGCAGGTGGCAAGCCTGTGGAGGTGCCTTTGAAGAATGGTGTCCTCACAGCGGAGGCTCGTTGAATTGCCTCTATAGTCTGTAGCATCTCTGGATGTTCCCATCACTGCAGGCAATCGCTGCTGCAGTGACGCACAGGACAAAGGCTGGCAGCTTGCTGTACACTGTACACTCCTTCATTCTGGCATCCCTGGTGCACCGTAGAACGGCAAGACCACATAAATCCATTCTGCGCGTAGACTTTGCTGCTTTCGCAGTTTGCCGTGCTGTCTTCGCCTGGAAATCCGCTGGGCACCGTCACTGGATCCGACGAGCTGAAGCGCATCAGCCAGGTTCTTGAAGAGAAGGTTCCTTCTATCAACGGCGATTTTGTTTCAGGATTCTGGTTTCTCTTCTTTCGGATCCGTTTTTGGCTGCATTGAGAGGTTCCGCAGGTTTGCCTGAGCCAGTCTGCCGGGTTTGCGTTGTGGTGACCATTGACATCCTTGAAAGTCTGAAGCTGTTGCATGCCTGAATGGAGCAGCCAAGGATCTCATGGCGATCAGCGATGAAACGTACACCAGGCGAACTGACGAGCATTTAGATACAGACGTAGTGTATTTCTACCTGTCTATCTATCTATACACCCATGTATCTATCTATCAATCAATCTCTCAGATCTATATAGATATGTACATACATATGGTACCCCCCCTCCCCCAAAGATCTGTGCGTTTAATCTGTTTTCAGCTCTTTCCACTTACGATCATCTCCTCATGAGCATCCTTCCATTCACGATCGTCTCCTCATGACCGCACAAACCTCTCCTTCCACTCGCGTGTCTCAGATCACCTCCTCTTGACCACACAAATCGACCATATTGAAACCCAATGCGGCTCAATATTTCAATATGGCCCCGCGGAGGGCCACATCCAAATATTGAGCCACATTGAGTTTCAATATGGCGGATCCAAGATCCAAGATCGAAGATTTCTCAGAACTTTTGGGAAGGAATCTTGGATCAGGGATCTTGGATTTGTGATATTGAGATTGAATATGGCCTGAATATTTCAATACGGCCCTCCTTGAATCCAAGATTCCTCCCAGGAATCCCGCGCAATCTTGGATCTTGGATCTTGGATCCGCCTTTTAGAAATTCAATGTGTTTCAATATTTTAACGTGGTCCTCTGCCCTTCTTGGTTTTGTTATCTCCACGGCTCTTGTGACAGTCTGCATGTGCACATCTGCAGCAGTCTGCATGTGCATATCTGCTACGTGTGCATAGCAAAGCAACTTGAAGCAACTGCGTCATTCACTTTGCAGCCCTTCGTGTCTCAAAACCGCTACTCCGCTTGGCGCGCTGTTTGAAATAATTCGGATGTTTCTGAGACTTTACTACGGTTTATCTGAATTATCCCAACCGAGCTATTTCACGTAATTTGAATTGGCTTTTTGCCAAATTGTCCGAGTTATCCGAAATGAGCTATTTCTAAAGACTCGGCTAGTTTTGCTATTTCGGTGCTATCGAACCGCTGGGTTTTCCGAGAATGAGGACGGGTTCGATAGCGCCAACTTTCTTATAGGGTATACATAAGGTATGCAGGTGTCATATATAAGCGGTATTCTACCAGGTATTCTACAGAGTATTCCAGATGGTATTCTACGTAGCCTCTTTACACGAGACATCATATAGAGTATTTGATAGAGCATTGTATTGGGTATTCTATGGGGTATTCCATCAGGTATCGCATAAAGTATTCTGTAAGGTGTATATACCGGAAGGTGTTCGATAAGGGATCCTATCCTATAGGCTGCAGGGTCTTCAATAAGGTATATCTAGGGTATATAAGGGGAAGGTCTTCCAAAACCAGCTCGTCTAGATAGATTCCTGGTTTCCCTTCATATAAATCCCTTATTCAACAAGCTACAATGAGGACAGTGAAGGGCGCCCCGATAGCACCAAATTTTCTGAAGGGTGTCGCTTCAAAACATGTGTTGCTGTCGGAACCGCTGCGCCTTCCAGACCTTAAGACGGCGGTTCGATTGCAACATTTCCCTGTGGGTTTGCTTCAAAGACTGATGCTATCGAACTGCTGTGGTATCCATTGCAAACACGGGCCACAAGCAGTGGCGGTTTGATCGCATCAAATATTCCGAAGGGTGTCATTTCGGAAAAAGGCGGTTCGATAGCACCAAATTTCATATAGGGTATATATATATATATGTATAAAGTTATACATGAGGTACAATTCTGCTAGATTCCCGATTTCCTTTCTTCCAAATCCCTTATTCACTAAGCTACAGTTTAACTCCTGATTTTCGCTAGTTAAATCGTTCTATCGGGTACGCTATATGGTATTCTATAAGGTATTCTACAGGGTATCCCAAAAAGTATTGTAGAGCATACTCTATAAGGTATATTTATGGTATACGGAGAGTATATTACAAAGGCAGTCTTCTGTAAGGTATTCTGCCACATGGTATTCCAGATGGTAGTCTAGAGGGCCTTCTATAAGGTATTCTATAGGGCACTCCAAAGGTATTGTACAGAAGGTATCCTGTAGCCTAAATTTGGGAAGGTAGTCTGAAGGGTACGCCATATGACATTCTTCCAGGTATATAGTGGGGTATTCTATATGGTGGTTGTAAGGCGATTCTTCTTGGTTCTTGCTTTCCTTCATAGGAAACCCTTACCCGATAAGCTACGATTCAAGTGGGAACTGTGTTTCGGCTTATCCTTGGTAGACTGTCCAAGCCGTAAAATCACGGCAAAGAGTGAAAAAGCATGGATATTTGAGGGGGTCGGGCACCTGTCTATCTTCTGTATATATATATATATATCTCTCTCTCTCTCTCTCTCTCTCTCTCTCTCTCTCTCTCTCTCTGTCTTTCTCTCGGCTCTTCAAAGGTTGTACTACGGCGGCAGTGCCGGAGCAACCGCTCCATCCATCCTGGCCATCAAAGGTGGGACCGAAAGATGAGATTACAATATCCCTCTGTGTTTCGCGCCTCGACTGGACCATGTCAGGTATGGGAGAGCGCTGTTTTGCCGCGAGCACGTTTTCCAAAACTTACGTGACTTGCCAAGACTTGAAGTTTTGCACTCGAGCACGGTGAGAGTACCATGGTCCGTGCTTGTTTTTTTCATCGCCGGTGGTGTTTCAAGCATCTGCAGATGCTTACAGATGTAAGACGCAGTAGTGAAGATCGTGATCACCTATAAAGGCCATGGATGGATGGCGACTTGGTTGGGCTCTGTGTCCGGATGCCGCGGCTGCTGTACAAGTTGCCAAGACAAGGCCAGTGGAGAGTCCGAAGCCACGCGCTTTGTGAGCTTTTTGTGAGTGTCCGTCAGATACTACTACTCGGCGTGTTCTCCCACGCCGTCGCCCGAGAGAAGAGGGCACTGTGGCAAAGAACGGCTGTCGTGTTTTCAACTTTTTCCTGAGGTTCACGCAGCACGCAGGAACCACTGCATTGCGTTCTTCGCAAGACTGCGTGGCTGAAATGCTGGCGCAATACAACGAAAGACGATCAGTGCTTGTAGAAGGCACCTTGGCATCTATCTTTGCCGATGGTTTGATTTGATAGGCTGTTGACAAAATAGCTCGAAGAGTCTTCTAGTCAAGGACTGAAGAACATCCCTGGCATCAACTTGTCGAGCCCTCGGTCACCACCGCGACTGCTTTTGCCTGTGCAACACTACTTGTCCGTAGGTGGCAGCGATCTTTGAATCGAGGTCAAATCTATTTTTGACCTGATGTATTTCTATCTGAGCTCGAACAAGATCGAGATTTTCTGCCAGTACTTTACACAAGCAAGCCGGATGGGGGCACCGCTCCGAAATAGTGCCTTCAGTCAATGAAGCAAATAAACGCCGCGGCACACCTGGTAAACGCATGTGTCCTGCCCATTCAAACCATGGTCTGTTCGACCGGTCCCCAGTGTCAGATACGGAAAAACAGCCTTTTGCAGGCTTTTCTCTGCAGGGTCTAGAAGCAACCACTGCTACATCCAACACTTCGAGCAATCAGCGGGAGCACCCAAAGAGACCCTCGAGCCATCACCCGCTCCTCTGACTTCCAAGGCCGGGTGGTAGCCCGGAAGGTGCCTACTACGTCTTCCCGGATGTCTCTGCGTTCGGGGATTCGGCGGAGCTCGTTTCTTGCGGCATGCAGACCTTCGCCCCCCGAAAGTATGAGTTTAGCTGGTCATTCCATCAACCTCTGAGGCTAGACATCTCCTGGACGAGCACCACATTGCCGTTGTAGATGGAGGCCACCGATGCATGTGATTACTAGTGAGGATCCAAGCCAAAGCGCCTGTGCATTTTTGCTCCCGTTGCGAGAAGCATTCTGCCTCGACAAAGGTGTCTTTGGAAAGGAAGGGAAAGGCCACCTCCGCATAGCGTATTCCTGCTCCACAGAGGAGCTGCTGCCGCGCGGCTAAGAACTCCCGACAGTTTTTGCCCGACTCGGAAGAGCTGTCGTAAGCTAGGTCAGCCACGAGGTTTGTGATTGTCAAGTGCCTGCTTGGATCTTAGCCATGACTCGCACGGAGAGGACTGCCGGCGCGGTGTTGAGCACCTGGCAAGGGCCCTGAGCAGATGCTGAGGCATTCGAGTCATTGCATCGCGTGAAAAAGTAGCACGAATAGGGACTGTTGTGAAGGAGAGTACTTTCGAATGAACTACAAGCCAGACTCTGCCAGCATGCCGCAGGTGTCTGAAATTTGTCCTGCTTGGGTATCGAGGACCCCATGGCTCCATGCTGTGTGGCCCTTTCAGCCTTTTCGGATCGAGCCGGCAGAATGGGTCGGGTCGGCAGGCATGACTGCGTGTTGCGGCTTTCGGATATGGATGGTGCTCTTCATGTCTGGCATTCTGACGCTGTTTCTCTACATAAATGCGGAGGTCTCAGAAGAGCGCGGGAGTCATTCCAGGCTTGTATTGGTCCAGTTACTGCCAAGCTGAGGCCATGTTTGGAGAAGACGATTTCCGAGAGAGCATCTTTGCCCGCTATTAGGAACAAAGAGCAAAGCAATCCCTGCACGCAACAACTGATCCAGCTCGGACGAACTGAAGGCAAAGACCCACCAGAGAACTCCCAGGCAAGGCTGGCAGGGTCACTCCAGGGCTTTGGACTCCGCAGCACCGAGCTGCGTCCTCAGGCTGAGCTGCAGGAGGCGGCAAGGACAAAAAACGTGCAGCCCGCAGTCGTGGCCTCATCTCGCCATTAGGTGTGCATGCAGCGGTGCTAGATTGCAAAATAGACATACATAGACGGGGAGTGCGGCATCAGGGGACTTCAGTTTGAGTTCGCGGCTGCCAGGCCAAGCTGAATCTCCAGCCTCAAATGGCGTGCCTAGCCATGATCTCCGTGTCTACAACAGCCAGTGAACTGCAGATTCGTGCCACTTGGAAGCAGGCTTCGGTAGCTTTGATTTGCAGGACGCTGTAGTCTTGTCCTGTTTAACTGCTGCTTGTTGGCCTGTTGCAGCTTGCCTTGCAGTGCCGTCTATAGAAGTAAGGAAGCGGGTAACACACCGAGCAACTCTCTTCTCACAAGCCTGGTGCAAGGTGGAGCACCTCAGCCGGCAGCACGAGTACAACTTTAGAAATCGATATTTGATCTTCGATCCTTGTCAGAAGAGCATTGTGCCTTTTCTCGATTGCAGTGCACCGTCAACCCGTTGGCTAGAGAGTTGTCGATTGCTGTCGCTTTGCTTCCGCTTATGCTTCACGAGCCGAGGACACAAAAGGCCAGATTTGCAAATCGCTCTGGCATGTGTCTGCTAGCGATTTCATGGAGAGGCAAGTTGCCAGTGCTTTGAGTGCCCCTGGCAGGAGAGGACCTCATGGGACCCATGCAAGAAGTCGCAGACGCGCTGGTCAAGGGTAACTTCGTTGATACCTGGATGACCGTTGACTACTCCGCGGCGTACAAGCGTGGTCCCTCGAAGGTGAACATATACCCCACAGCTCAGCCCAGCTGCTCCCCCCGGACGATTTTTTTGACATCTACTTTCGCACATGCTGTTGTGGCTGAAGCTCGTTTCGAAAGGCTAAGGCTTTGTCTCAGGCGAATCTGCCTCGCGTTAATGTTTTCAACCGAGGTGTCAACATGTCAGCGCAGTGGGATGACGTGGACAAGTTCCGACCAGGTCATACACATGGTAGATCATTTGACGATTCGCAAACTGCGGATATTGAGTTGGCTCATTACTACGCGGTGGATCAATGTGATGCACCTTACATTGCTATATTCCAAACGGACATGCCGCTCGGCTCGCGAGAGGGTTTGTCGGCATGTGTCGCTGTGTGAGATGACAGTTGGGTGCGCGATCTGTTGTGTTAAAGCGAAGCCTCTCTGAGAGACCTACTTGCTTGTTGCAGCGTCGCATCGGCCTAAGGATCATGTATACACAGCGCGGATACTCATGGGTAGAGGCCACCTCGTCATGATTTCCGGGAGTCGGGTCTCCGTTGTTCCTGGCTGTGTGAAGCTTAACATGTAATGTTGCATGTTTCCTGGAAAGCATCACTCTCATGAGCTGTCTGCTGTTGCCCTTCCTCTCGAAACCAGGCCTTGAGTCATTAGGCGTGCGCTGTGAAAAGAATCCTCATGGATGTGCGTTTGCAGTAAGTGCTGTGAAGATTGGAGTCCAGAAATCAGCTGTCAGTTTACAGTGGCAGCGGAGCCGTTGCGCTCCAGCCCGGGACCATGAATGGACCTCCAGGTACCTTCCTTGGCGCCTGGCAAGGGAAAGGATATGGTCTTGGGGTTCCTGGCCTGCCTCCTGGCCCAGTGGCTTTTGCGACTGGACGCCCGAGTCAGGCGGGACTGCGACCTGGTGCAGGAAGTGCACCCATGAGCCCAGTTTCTCCGCTAGCTCCCGGTCAACCGCTGCTTGGAACGGCTGCTCTGACTTTTGCTGCGACTGCTCCTGCGAACGTAGATGGTGGTCAAGGTGTTTCGGGCGGCCAGGCAGCGACTCAACCATGTGGAGCCAGCATTGCTGGCAGTGCAGCTAACGCCTTGGGAGCTGCCGGGCAACCCGGGAGCTCGTCTACAAGCCCGGGCCCTCAAGGGGTCCAGAGTGCCTTTGAGCTGTTGGGCCGAAAGGCACCCTCTGATCGAGGCCATTCCAGTTTGGACACAAGTGATGCTATCGTGCGTGCTTTGACTATGGCTGTTTCTGGAGAAAAGAAGTTGATGCCCTCTTGGGCAGGGAATGCTTCAACTCTGAGGGCTTGGCTTCGGCAATTGAGTTTCTGGGAAGTAGACAACCAGGTGCCGAAAAGCAGATGGGGCGTGAAGCTCTTTCAGGCCTTTCCTGAAGGGAGCATTCCTCGGCGCATCGCGGAGGGTTTGCCTATGGAAGTGATCCTGTCCGAGGCTGGGTACGGTGCGATTCTTACGGCGGTGTTAGAGAAGTTTCGGCCTTACTTGGAAGCAGCGGCTCCGGCAGCAGTGGACGCGTACTTTTACAGTGGCGAGAGACAGCGGAACGAGACCTTTTCCACCTTCATCGCTGCAAAGGAGCTGGCGAAGCAGGAGGTCGAGAACCTCGCCGGGGAGCGCATCCCGGACAAGATCGCAGGGCGCATCCTCATGCGCCAGGCAAACTTAACAGAGGCTCAACGAGAAAGCATGGCGATCAAGCACAACGCCTTGTTGGGGTTTGATGAAGTGGCTAGAGCCCTGAGGCCTCTGGATAGGCCAGACGCGCTGTTGAAGCCGATGACCTCCTCATCCTTGGTGGCTGCAATGGAGAATGGTTCTGCTGTCACCTACTTCCAGGAGGAGGACGACAGGCTGAGGGCTATCAGCCAGGGGACACTGCAGCAGCTGAGTGGGAGGACTATGCCGAGACACTTCCCGGAGGTTACTACGAGGAGCCGGAGGTTGACGAGCACGGCGAGCCCTACATGTTCTACGAGGCGGACAGAGAATATGATGAAGAAGAGGCCTTGTATATATGGGCTTACAACGATGCTTACAACCAGCTGCTCCTCGACATGAACCCCGGTGAGCACTCAGCGTATCCTGCTTACCAAGATGTTCGACGTGAGCTGCAAGCAAGGAGGAAAGGTCGGCAGTTTTACAAGCCGACGGAAGCAAAGGGGAAAGGAAAGACCAAAGGCCGGAAGGGAGCTCCAGCCTTCCGAGGAGCGAAAGGCCGGGGACGATCCCAAGGCCGGTTTGGCAAGGGCAAAGGTCGAGGCGGGCATCGTGGTACTGCCGATGACCTTTTGTCCAGAACAAGGTGCTATGGCTGCGGCGAGCTGGGACACTTTAGCCGCGACTGTCCGAACAACCAGACGGCGAGTGCAGACCAGCGAGCGAACTTCGTGATCAGCCAGGGGCAAGGAGCCTTGAACCGGACCTTCATGCATTCCAAGGCTTCCTTTAGCCCCGGCCCAATCAGCATCTTTGCAGGCGTCCGCACCAGTGCCGGACAGGGTCTTGTGGACAGCGCGGCCGAGGAAGGCGTGATTGGGAGCGAGGCCTTCAGTCGTTTGAAGGCTACCTTGCAACAGCAAGGGCTCAGACCTGTCTTGGTGAAAGGGCCCACTGGTTCGTGTGCCGGCATAGGTGGCTCGGCAGAAGTTTCGAACATCTGGGATGTTCCGATTGGGGTCTGCCAGACGAATGGTCTTCTGCGTGTCACGGAGGTGAAGGACACTGCTGGGTTTGAGACCCCTTTTCTACTCCCAGTATCGTTCCAGGAGCTGGTGGGTATGGTCATTGACTACGACCGAGAGGAGGTTCGAACTCGCCAAGGCCGGTCCACGCCAATGCAGCGTCTTCCTTCAGGTCATAGAGCTATATCGGTCATCGAGTTCAACGGTCGATGGCAGCTTCCTCGAGAGCTGCAGCATGGCGGCAAAGACCCGTGGCTTCGGCAACCAAGTGGCAACATGCGTGAAGTTGGGTTTCTAGAAGGGCCTCGTCATACTATGGTTGTTCCCTCAGAATGTTTGCCAGCCGACATGCAAGCCCTTCTCGAGCCCACTCGTGTGACCTTCTTCGATGCTTTCCCCGACCAGCTTCCCTACGTGATCAATGATGTTTGGCAGGGTAGTCTTGGGTCTCGGCAGTTGGAGTCTCCTTGGACGGGTACTGTGGTGTTTCAACAAACCTCAACCCCTCCTTCTGCGACTACGGCTTCCCCGACCTCTCTGTGTGCTACACCTGGTCAGGTCTCAGCGATGCCTTCGGCTACCGGGGCCGGCCAGGCGCCTCAGCATTTTTCATTGCAAGACAGTTCCGATGCCAGTGCCGTGCATGATTTGGAGGGTGTTTTCTCTTCTATTGGGGAGAATGGAGTTTTCGATGTCGATGTGCACCCACCAAATCAGCCCAATTTGTGTTCATGGCAGCGTGTTCGTGCGAAGTGCAGCAGACTGTTTGCGGTGTTGAGCGAGGAAGCGCATCGAGAGGTGCCTCGGAGGTCGGTCAATTTCATGGCTTGGGCCCAAAACCAGAGCAACCAAGCTTCGATGCTGAGCGGTTTGGCTAGGATCTTCTTTGTGACCTCGTGCCATGCAGCGGCGAGTGCAAGAGCTTGTGCACGGAGAGCTGGAGCAGGGCCGACGACAAGTGCGCCATCGTGGTTCGGTCTGGTGTCAGCGAGCTTGGGGCCGTCTGGTTCGAGTCATCGTCAGGATGATTGTCACGGCTCGCGACCAGATGGTGATCGATGCCTTGACGGTCGACCCAGTGCCGACTTCGGCTTCATCCTCGACGGCTCCCCCTCCAAAGCAGCGACCGGCTCGGGACAAGAAACCTATGAGACAGGGGCTGGGACATCAAATGAGTCGCAGCCAGGCCCAAAAACAATGGCCGTGCGAGCCGGAGAGATGCGAGCATCCGGAAGATCAGCTTCGGATGAGGGGCAACCAAGCCCAGTACTGGTGGGTGTGCCTGAGCTGCGGGAGTCGATGGGAGCGAACCGAGGCAGCAGTGGCGATTGCAGGACAGGGTGCTGTGCCCGAGCGAGTGAAGCCTGTCTATCGAACTACAGCACCCCCAAAACTGCTGCCACCGCCTCGGTCTCGCAACGACCTCGGCACCCTCACTTTGGAGCAAGCCAGGATGGCACCGGCGACTTCGGCCTCCTCGACTCCTCCAAAGTCGTTTTCGGCTACCAGAGCAACCGGACCAGGGGCAAGCAACTCGGCCTACCCGGACAAAACGATTCTCCGCAAGGCCATCCACAAGGCGAACGCAGGGGCGAAGGAGTATCCGGACACGATGTTCACCGAGGAGCCCGACTATGGAAGCCAGAAGGAGCCCGAAGCCAGCAAGAGCCAAGGGTCAAGTTCGATGAGAGCGTTGGCCCTCTTTCAACCAGGTTCCCCGGTCAAGGACCTGGAGAGAGTCGATGCGCGAGGTTTGAGGACAGCGACCACGACGGAGTGGGCCCATGAGGGCGACAACTCCTCGACGGTCCCGAAGCCTGCCGGCAGGGGTCAATCCAATTCAGGAGAGGTCCCGTCGCCGTCAGGTGCACTTGCAGGAGAGCCAACCGAGCTCTATGCGATCGACGACAGCGACCAGGAGGAGCGAATGGACAAGACGCCGTCCTCCTTTGCGATGGTCGACCCGGCGGAGCAGGACGAGTTGTGAAGTCTAGCCAGGAGACAGTGACAGCTTTGCATACGTCAAAAAGCAACACGAGCACCACGACTTACTCCATGCTGGAGTGTGCGCCTTTGGAGGTGCAGCAAGCAATGGCACGAAGAGGCTACAAGGTTGCGTGTGGTCTCGCAATTCTTCTTTCAACGCTGGGACAACCACCACCTTTGGCAGCTTCTCCGAGTACGAAGTTGCCTTTCGAACGGCTGGAGGCCGGCTATGTGCAGGGTGGTTCGTCTGGCAGTTTTTCCTATGTTCTTTTCAGGATGCCGGGTTCAGAGTACGACGACCTCTACCACGGCTCTTTCTTTTGCAGTTCGGTGTGCACTTT
Source organism: Symbiodinium necroappetens (assembly GCA_905231915.1). NCBI lineage: Eukaryota > Dinophyceae > Suessiales > Symbiodiniaceae > Symbiodinium > Symbiodinium necroappetens. The sequence continues at coordinate 14,019 of CAJNJA010030698.1, forward strand.
GCCCCGACCCCTGAAGACCTTCGTTGTGAACAAGCTGGAGCAAGCGTGTTGTGGTGCACCAATCAACGATGGGACTACGATGTCAAGAACGGCCACAACGGTATCTACTACCACCACTTCCTTGCATCAACCAGGAAAACAACGATCTACACCAACGAGGGTCCCGAAGACTTTATGTACTACAAGGTCAGAGAATGCGTGCGAGAAGCGAGGAACTACAACTACGAGTTCAGGAAGCAGCTATCCAGAGTCTAGAATGAAAGGTGCCACGACGGTATCTACTACCACTTCGTTGCATCAAGCAGGAAAACAGCGATCTACACCATGGAGGGTCTCGTCTATACCTTTGCCACAGGTGCTTCCGGTCATGACACAGGTCACAGATGGCGATCTCCAGGCCGAGGGTCCCTACGGTGTCCGTACGTTGAGCTTTCAGTTTGCCTGGGACTTCCGAAAAAGGCATGACCGAGGTAGATCAGTGCAAGCAGTGCAGGAGACATGTCCAGCGTTCGTTACCGGCATGGTGCAGGGCAGCAGTCGAGAAACTTTTGTTACCATTGCTCGAGAACAAGATTCGTCAGGTCGACTGTTTGCTCTCGTGGCCGTGCCTAAGGCGACGCAAGGTCTTCTCCGCCAGCTTCCATCAGCCACGGCGGCCGTGGCGATTCACCTGGTGATGCCGGGACCCAGCCTCAACATCCTCACTAATGATAAGACACTGGTTCGGATTTTCGAAGCAGTTGCTTGGCACAAGTGCGGGTGGGTGTCCTCGGATCCAGAAGAGCTGGAGTGGTGTGTTCGGGCCTTTTTGGAGTGCTTATGTCACCCAGGTGTTCTCCATGGCAACGACCACCCCGCTAAGCCAGCTGTTCAGGCCACGGTGGACAAACATCGGCACTCCTTTGATGCCTTGGTGCAAGCTGTGCAACTTCAGACGGCGGCTACTTTCCGCGCTTCGGTTGCTTCTTCTTTTGGGGAGAGCGAGGATTCTAAGGTTTTCGCGGCTTTTGCGGAGAATGTGGCAGCGAACACCTCTCGAATGGTTCGTGGACCAACCTCGCGAGCTTCGTTTCCTGCAGCAGTTGAACCCGAGATGGAGTCAGGATTGCAGGGAGAAGAAGAAGATGAAGCCGTACAAGAAGTGCGAGGGGCTCTCCGACCTGTCACGGAGAATAGCCAAGTCGCTGCTGCATTGGAGAAGGTTGAGGACTTCAGGAAGCACGAGCCGACTGGAAGGTTTTCTCTACACCCTTCATTACGGCGAGAGCTCTTCAAAGTTCACCGGAACCTCAACCATCCTGCGAAGGATGTGTTTTTGCGTGCTCTCCGACACTCCGGAGTACGCGAAGATGTGCTGCAGTGGGCGAAAGAGTTCTTCGTGTGCCCGCTTTGCGAAGCGGCCAAGCAGACATTGCCCGCGCGTCCGGCACATTTAGCGAAGGCCCTCGAATTTAACGCAGTGGTCGCCATCGACTTATTCTATCTGAGTCTCTTTGGCACTGAAAGGATCTTCTTGTTGTGCCTGGACCATGGGACCGGGTACCTCCAGGTGGTCCAATGCGAAGACGCCAAGGCCCTCACGGTGAGACGTGCATTCAACAAGTTCTGGATTGCTCCGTATGGTGTTCCGGAGGTGTTGATTTGCGACCAAGGGCCGGAATTCGCCGGAGAACAGTTTGTGGAGTTTGTGTCGCAGATGGGTGCAGCGGTACACTTTACAGACGCCGCCTCTCCTTGGAAAAATGGGAGAGCTGAGAGAGCAGTGGGCACCTTTAAGCGAAAGCTCAAAGTGGTTCTGCAGGAGACGTCCGCATCCTCTGAAGAGCTGGACTGCGTGGTGGCACAAGTGGTGGCTGCGCATAACAGCCTGTCTGACCGCCGCGGGTATTCACCCAACCAGCGGCTATTTGGCCGATCTCTGAGATTGCCGGGTTCCTTGATGGCAACGGACCGGTGGGATCAGGAGATGATTAAGGCGGCCGCTGGAGATGTTGTTCAGCGGAGTTGGGCAATTCGTGACGCTGCCCGGGCGGCCTGGATCAAAGAGGATGATGTGACGGCGGTCCACCGAGCTTCAGCAGCCCAGACTCGGCGCTCGGATGTCCACGCCTACAGTTTCCAGCCAGGCCAATGGGTTTTCGTTTGGCGAAAGACAGGAAGCAGGTACGGCTGGGTTGGGCCAGGCGCTCTCCTGGCAATGACCCCGGGTGGCAACACTTGGTGGGTCAACATGAGAGGACGGTTGTGGAAAGTGTCAGCCGAGCAGCTGCGGCCAGCTTCTAGTGAAGAAGACCTTGGGGCCGCTCTTGTGCTAGAGCTGCACCGGGATCTCCTCGACCAGATCCGTCAGGGAGTCCGATCGGGATATGAGGATGTCACTCAAGAAGGAGAACCACCTCTTGACGAGCTGGAGGAACTGTTTCCAGACGTGTTTGGCGAGGACGACAGGCCAGAGCTACCACAACCTGAAGGTCGCCCGGAATCTGCAGGGGACCGACCTGCTGACGACCTCACCACCACTGCGGGCGACAACTACAGCGAGAGGCCTCTTCCGTCCGAGCCCAACCTCAGCAGGAGACACAGCGCTGCGTCGGTTCCTGTGGACGGCAACCAAGGTGAACCCCAGAGAAGCTCAAGTTCTCCAGCCACGGCACCGTCCTCGTTGCCAGATCGTCCACCTATCCGAGTGGATGAAGCTAGCAGTGGATCTATGCTGCTGGGACCGGTGCGCGAGCGACGTGGGCCACCAGTACACAACCCCTACTTTGCGAAGGAGACCTTCTTGGAAGAGGAGATCAAGCCTTCCGTGTACCTCGAGGTGATGGCCTTTGACCAGCCAGACGTTGGCGGCAGCAACTTCCTGACAAGCAAAGGACCGAAGTGGACTCGACTGACCACCTCGGGCCGCACCCACCTGGAGCCTCTGAAGCCTCAGACTACGTTTGGGTGCCAGGAAGCCGAGGCAAGCTTTTGCGAGCGGGACAAGTGCCTGTACCTGACTAAGGCCAAAACGTCCTTTGGACAAGTCGAGTTCTCTAAGCTCCAGGGTGAGGAACGAGAGACTTTTCGCAAGAGCCGGGCCAAAGAGATGGAATCGCTTCTGGCAAACAAGGCGATCCGGGTGCTATCGCTCAAGGAGTCGGAAGAGTTCCGGAGGAACCACCCCGACTACGTGCTTGAGTCAAGGTTCGTGGATCGCTACAAGCCCGTCGCGATCTCTCCGGCGGACATCGAGAAGGCCAAGAAAGCGGCGATGGACAACGAAGACCTGGAGCCCCTGGAGATGACCGAGGACAGAAGTCAGCCAAAGTCCCGCTGGTGTGTAGTGGGCTGGGCAGACCCACATGTGCATCAGATCGAGCGATCGGCTCCTACGCCTTCGAGTGCAGCAGTGAACACCGTGCTGCAAGTGAACGCCAGCCGCAGATGGACCACGTACGTTAAAGACGTGAAAACTGCGTTTCTGCAGTCGCGGCCGACTAGCAGAAAAACCCCTCTTGCTTGCAATCAACCCCGTGATGAATGTTTGCCCGGATTGGATCCAAGGCAGCTCATTTTGCTCTTAACTGAGATTTACGGGTTGGTTAGCGGCCCCTCCTGGTGGCGCTCCAGTTTTCTGCAACGGACTGGCAAGCTGGGGTACCGTGTGTGTCCGTACGAACCGTGTGTGCTGGTGCTGCCCGCCGTAGAACCTCAACAGCCTACGCAAGGACTTCTGGTCGTTGAGGTGGATGACGTGATTGAGGGCGGAGATGAACGGCATCGCAAGCTGATGGCCACTCTGGAGTCCGAGATCACCTTCGGCAAGGTCATCAACTTGCAGCAGGCCGAGACCAGCTACGCCGGGAAGTCCATCAAGCAGCTCGAGGACTTTTCCTTTGTCATGCACATGGATGAGTACATCTATACTCGCATGTCGCCCATCGCCATGGCGAGGAAAGTACTCAAGAAGGACGTGCCAAACGTCAAGCTGGACGAGAACGAAAAGTCGCAACTTCGAGGTGTGTTGGCCACCTTGACGTGGGTTGGCAGAGAGGCTAGGCCAGATGCTGCGGCTGCAAGCAGCATCCTGGCATCAACGTTTCCCGAGCCAACGGTGGAGGTGATCTACATGGCGAACGACATGGTGCGGCAGCTGAAGCAGCACCCGGTGAAGCTTCGGATTCACTCGATTCCTGAAGATCGGGTACGGAATCTGCTGATCAGCGATGCCGCGTTCGACACCTCCGGCCGGGAAAAGTCACAGCATGGCTACTTGTTGGGGTTTACCAACGACGAGCTCAACCTCGGCAAGGTCGCTCCTGTTAGTTTGATGCTTTGGAGATCGCGTCGACTGAGACGAAAGGCTGCGAGCTCAATGCTGTGTGAAGCTCTGTCCCTGTCAGCAGCTACTGGATGCTTGGAAAAGCAGGACGCTTTGTGGGACGCTCTATGGCTGTCCAACTACGAGCCGCGACAGAGACAGCGCCAGGAAGCTGAAGTCTTGGAGCTGCAGGGGCGATCCACGGTGATCTCCCACGAGTCCGAGCTGTTTCGCGATCCTCGAAGTGTGGTAGTGATCGACGCGAAAGCCTTGTATGACAGTCTTCTCAACGACCAAGCTGGTGAGTGCGAGCGGTCGAACCTCGAGGTGGCAGTGATCAAGGAGAGTCTGCAAGTTTGCCGATCTCGAGTGCGCTGGGTTCCGCATAATTTTAACCCGGCCGATTCTTTGACGAAGTATCCGGGGGCGCACCTTGAGCCATTGGTGCGACTGCTTAAAGCTTCGACCTTTAAGGTCACTGACGAGCAGCAAACGCTGCAGGGCGGCAGACAAGGCCTGAACAGGCAGAAGAATCAATCTTGGGAGGATGCTCCAGGAAACTCTTATTTTTCGGGGGCTGTGAAGCTTAACATGTAATGTTGCATGTTTCCTGGAAAGCATCACTCTCATGAGCTGTCTGCTGTTGCCCTTCCTCTCGAAACCAGGCCTTGAGTCATTAGGCCTGCGCTGTGAAAAGAATCCTCATGGATGTGCGTTTGCAGTAAGTGCTGTGAAGATTGGAGTCCAGAAATCAGCTGTCAGTTTACAGCTGCTGTGAAGGTCTGAGAGTATCAGCAGACCTAAAGACGAGAGCCTCTTTTCCTTGCTCTCGATGGCAGGAGGCGATGCAGGCGCTCCGTGATAACGAGGGGCTCGTGCCTGGAACAAAAATGCGGGACACGGATGTGAGGGAGAATGATGGGGAAGCGTAGTTGCAGATTGCAGTAGACCGCAGAACCAAAGCACTCGGCCCGCATGTAGTTTCGCACCCATTGCACGAAGCTTGTACAGATACAGCAACATAGAACGGACACGAGGACACGGAGGTGTTTGTTTGAATGCAAGCATTATAGTACAGGAAAAGCCTTGACCCGGAATGCGAAGACTCAGGTGCTGATCATTCCCTCCTTCCCGGGCATCGCGTCGCGCAGAGTACGACCTCGGCCCACCACCAGGTGGATCGGCACAGCTTTCGTGTGGCTGGAGTTCGAGACAGCGGGCACGGACGGTGTTTGCAGTAGTTTTGGGCGTGCAGTGTCACCAGTACCATTTACAATGATAGAGCAGTCTGCTACTGCAACAATTTATTGCTCAAAGCAAAGAAGAAGAGTGCACACCGCAAAGAGCGGTGCCAGGAGCGGTCGCTGGTGGTTCAATCAATAAACACGTCTTTGCAGGCTTGTATGCTGCAGACTTGTCGACCTGACTACGTGCAAGCCTGCGGCTGCCCAGGCCTATTTCCAAATTCTTCAATGAGCAGCTCAAAGGAGATGTTAAGCTGGAAGACACTACTTGCCAGCATCCCTTCACTCTGCCAGGTGGGTCGGGTCTTGGCCTTGTACGCTTTGTGAGCGTTTAAAAGTTTAGTTGCGTGGGCTTCCCTTGGTTGGGTTTTTCTCGACTCCTTCCGCCCACTCTCGCTCGCTCGCTCGCTCGCTCGCTCGCTCGCTCGCGCCGCGCGTGCTCTCTCCCTCCCTCTTTGTGGCCCTCTCTCTCTCTCCCTCTCTCTCTCTCTCCCTCTCTCTCTCGCTCTGTTTCTTCTCGCTCTGACTGGCGTTTTTGATAGCTGTGAGGAGCCTTTCTGGGACCTTCTTGATGTCAAAATAAACGTAGCCCAAGCATCCAAGCATCAACGCCACACCCACCACCACCACTTACGACAACGACAGCGACAACGAGGCCTAGCTGAAGTCGCACTGTCCATGATCCGGAGCCAGGCAGATCTTGCTTGGTGGACATCCACAGATACCGGCGGCTCCCAGGGCGAAGTCAAATTTTTGAGTATCGTTGTGGGGGCCAACTCGTTCGAGGCCAGATGTGCCCCGAGGGTCGCCGAGTATCAAAGCACCTGCTCTGCTCTGCAGGGATTCCCTGCAGATCGCTCAAGCTTCTCGGCTGTGACGAAAGTTGCTCTAGAGACTTCGACTCTGTTGCAGCTACAGTGTCGCCGCTTCACATTTCAGTTGCCTAAGCTCTCTACTCACATGCCGGCAGAGGTACGTCAGAAAGTGTGGCGGCTTGCGGACTTGGGAAGCTGCAGTGGAGTGCTGCTCATCTTGTATACTTCAGAGATGGGGATAAGGCCCCTTACTGGTACCTGCCTAGTCCTGAAGCCTTGGCTGAGCATCCTTCCCAAAACGAGGAGGCGGAAACAGGGTCCTTGTGTTTTTGTTTCTCTCAGTCTGTTCGCCGTCTGTTTCGCTCCTGTTTTGGGCCGTCTGCATGGATCTCGTCCTTTCCGCAGAGGGTTTGTTGAGACCAGTTTGAGAGGCACCGTCGTTTCGTTTCATCTCGGGAGTTGCTGGCTCCTCCATTTCGTTTTGCTCAGGTGTGATCTGCAACAGCGAGAACACACGACAGGCCAAAGTTCCTGCGGTCTCCTGGAGAGTCTGGCGAAGTGTAGCGATCTGACAGGCTCACCTCAGCAACTGGCAGAAGTCTTGGGTGCAGCATGCCCCGTTGACCTCTGTGAGGCAAGAGCTGCCCACGAAGGAGCTGTTTGTCTAGCTGCCTTGTCTCGTATCGCAAGGTATGATATGGCCAGGCTGAAGTCAGATGCCCTGGCCCTGGGCTTTTGCTGTGTTCAGCCCGAATGGACTGTGCCCCCTCGACTGAGGTTATTATCATCGAAGCCGGAAGGGAAGCTGCCGACATGGGCTCCGAGTACAAGGGGCTCGTTCCATAGCTGGTAGTCAAGTTGGGACCAACATGGTCCCAGTGATGAATTGGATGTGCGGGCAGTTCAAGCGGAAAGAATCTCATCTTCTTTTTCTGGACCGAAAGCCTCGCTTGCCCTAACGGCCCTAACCTCAATCATACTGTTCTCGGAATCTGCTCAACCAGCCAGTGAATCACGAAGCTCCCTTCTTGACATGATCTCCGCATTAGAGCCCCTAGCATGCTTTGCTCTCGTCCAGCACCTGTTTGTAGGACACGAGATTCTCCATGCGCACGTTCAGCCATGCAGCTGCAATTTTTCATGCATCCAAACTGTTCAGTTCGGTGACATGATCTCACTACACTCTCCGCATGGAGCCATGTTGCGGCTTTGCTTGTCAGTTGCTGCGCAGCTTGGCAGACAGTACGTAGCACGTGACAGCTGCTGATCCCAAGCCTTGAGAAGGATGACGGACATTGCGAATGTGGAAACTTCGTGTAGCATGTGGCTCCCCATGACTCCAGGACTCTGGCCGTCGCATCGAGCCAGGACACCTGCACAGACGATGTGCCCGGGCAATGAGTTTTTTCGGGCGCAGTGCCCGGCCTTCGCAAACCTGAACCATGCATCTGACCAACATTTGCGCCATGCCGGGCGGCTGTTGCACTGACAATCGCCTCAGGGCTCCGGCTCCTGCGCGGCTGACTCAGGCGCTCCCGGGTCTTGAGGGTGGTTGCATAGCAGGAAGTCCTTTGAGAAGGTCACACAGGCCAGCCGTTTTGGTTTCGAAGATGGGCCAGCGTCAAAACTGCGAATCTTCAGAGCCCCTCCGTGATCTTCAGAAGGATATGGTGCGATCACTGCAAGCAAGGAGAGTATGTAGCAGGCGCCGATTTTTTTTGTCGCAAGTACTCTCTGCAAATATGTGCGGCAGCATGAAGCCCAGTTGGGCGTTACACGTAATTTGGCCTTATCATTAAGCAGCAATGTGCACGAATCATGATGGAAGATGCTGCATGTGAAGAAGGTGATCCGAGCACAAAAACTTTCCAACGTCGTTTGATGGATCTGGGCTGGATCGAGATGCTGTTGCCTTGTGTGTTCCAGATTATGGAGTCTTCTGTGAATGGAGAGCGGGAGAGTTTGAGAGATTAATCTGCTTTCGAAGCGGCCTCGCAGGTAGCGAGGATGGAGTTTGCTTCGCCGTCATTGCGAAAGAGGACCACTGGAAAGAGCTGGAAGTAAGGGCACCTTGGACGCTTTTACTCGGGGACTGCCTCACTCCACTGGCGGATTCCGCGAGACAGTCCCCTGCAAAACAGAATCTCTGCAGCTGCGATGTCCTCAGGTTGCGCAGATCCTCCGGCACCAGCATTTCAAATTCGTCAGCAGCTACATCGTGCTTGACACGGATGGGAAAAAACCCAGCGAAAGGCTTTCTGACCCTTGGCCGTGCAGCTGTGCAAGATGCTGCTCTGTTTGTTTCTGCCAAGTGCGTGGTTTCTTGCACAAGGGCAGATCTTCCCGGCATCAATGTTAGGACAACGCGCAGAAGCTCGTCAGCAGTGGCTTGCTCGACAAGTGGCTAGTGGTGGACTACTCGCAGAAGCGGCTCGGCAAGCGCAATGCGGCGGTGCTCTGAGGCTTGCGGCTTAATGCTCCTTCTGCATTTCTACTCCCCCATCCAGCCCATCGCCTTTCGCCACAAGCAATCGAGCACACAGCTCAAGTTCCGCCAAATTGCTCGCATGATTCCGATGATCCAGAGCGTTTTACAAGCATTGTTCCGGTGGTGTGTTGTATTCTAGCCCAGGTTCATCAAGCGGATCAACAAGACAGCTAACTGGGATCCTTTCGAGCATCCGCCAACGGCAGGCTTTCGGGAATCTCGGTGCATCAAGACAGCTTGCAGCAGCTTGCACGTGCAGTATCGTGCAGTCATGAACAGTCATGTGCAGTGCTCACGGCAAACGCCACGAGTCCATGTTCGGCGGCCTTGTATGTTTGTTTTTTGATCATTCTGATCCCAGCGCTCCAACCACAACAGGAAACCGCCCACAGCGACCGAATGGGCATGTTGCCCAGATGTGCACAAAACCATTTGTTGCTATGGGGCCAGACGAGCTCGTCAGAATCACCCTTTTGGGGCTCCGCCGACGCCCCACTTCCGAAATGCCCTGCAAGCCCCAAGAAGCATGCCAGGCAATGCGAAAGCTGCACGTCTCAGGTCGATGGGTGTTTGCGGACAGCTGGTCGCGTCAAGCTAGCCACAAGGCCTATGACACTGGTAAACTGAAAAAGAAGTGGGGATTTTAGGTCTGTTTGTAAGCAGACAGTTTCGATTTGGTAATGCATAATCGAGCAGCATATAGAATCCCTACGAACAAATTGATATTGATGACGCTTGGAGACAGAAGCTGCAGTATAAAAAATGGAAAGCATTGGGCACAAACTTCCACCGTGGTGTTTGCAGACTGTGCTATGGGCCAGTTCAAGGTGCTTCCGGTCAACTCTTGAAGCTTGTTACGCTCTTCTTAGATCCCTTAGTTTTCGCAACCTCACACGAGTTGTGACGAACAATGCCAACCTACGCGAGAATTGATAGTTATGTAGTCTTGTTGCGGAAATTATGCTGAACATCATAAACCCACTGTAAGAGTCTGAGAACATTCCACGGAACCAAATACAGGAAGTTCAAGGATAAGGAAGGCTGCACACAAGGGAAAAGCTTGGTAACACATTCTGGCAGGTGTGCCGGGTGTCTTGCGCTGCTCAGACAGAGCCGAAAGTCTCAGTGTACATGACGAAGCTTCCGTGCTGAGGGGATGCCCCTGGCACCCTGTGCACACGTTCATGTTTTGTTGTTACTTCTGCGCGCAGGGCTTTGTGGCGCCCCTGCCTTTCTAGTCCTGGTGTGCTGTCACTGCTGCCAAGTGTCGGAGCAGCTTTCAGCGCCTTGGGGTGTTCGCACCCACAGGCAGTCAATCAATCAATCTATGACAGCCCGAGTTGAAGTTATCGGGATTGGGATGTAGCGGGTTGGCGGTTGTGACAAGTTGTGGGGTGGGGGTTGGGGGGTGAAGAGGTGGCGGCCATTGTTGACCATGGCCAGGTAGGCTTTAAGTGTCTCCTCTAGTTCGAGGTCCCTAACATCTTGATGCTACTTCAAGGACCGGCACAAGACCGTGTCTTTCAGCGAGTTCAACGAAGATTATGAAGAGAAGGACGCTGTCAGGCAAAACTCTGCTGCCAGCCTGCCGATCTTACCCATGTCGAGAACGTATGGATTTCATTTCATCCACTCCCCCTTTCGCTTCAGCGGGCTTGTGGGAAGGAGCGGCCAGCACACTACTTTGCCATCGACCAGTGCAGCCATGGCTCCTCGGAGCCAGAAACGGGTAAGATCTCTTGGTGCGTCGATCCCGAAGTGAAGGGCGGCGAAAGCATTCAAGCATTCTATTTCTGCGACTGAGGCTACTTGGTGGTCGTGGAGGTCGAGGTGATTTGGATGAGCTATCGAAAATACTCGTGGGTCGCCGCAGGCAGCTAGGGTGTGTGGAGGGTAAGGTTAAGCGGGCGACACCGGGTCTGATAGTTTGGCCAAACGAGAAAGTAGTTTCGGGCATAGCGCCCTGCCCGAAGCATTCGTTCCCCGAGGGATGCGATCACAGGACCATGTCCGTTACGCCTTGCATGTTTGAAGACACAACTCTAAGCCTGTTCGACACAGCTCAAGACGAACAGGATGGAGGCTGCAAAGCTGCAACTGCAAACACAACAAGTTTTGAACAGTTCAAGCTGGAGATCTCCAGGAGTGATAGGCAGAGCAAGATGATAATAATGCTAAACTGAAATCAGAGACAGCGCCTTCGCAAAAACTTGTTTTTCTTGCACAACTGAATCGAGCTCTATTTTCGAATGCGCACAAGCAGCGCGCTGAAGACTGTTTTAATTGTTGTGAAGTTTCGTTGTAGAGATCGCGTCGGGCGCACGCACCTGTCCACTGTCGCGACGCACCAGCCATGAGATTCAACTTTGGCAATTTTAGCATGGAAGTTGTCGACTTTGCGGACCGTGGTATGCAGGTGCTGTGTTATGACAAGGAAGGAGCACCTCTGCCTATCGCCGCTAGTTTCCGTGGCCGAGAGCATGGTCCAACTGTGGTGCATCGTTGATCATTTCTGAGCATCGCACCTTCGACACGGCACGGTTCAACCTGCCCGTCTCCAGGCCTGGAGCTTATGAAGGACAATCCGGGCCTGGTCCTGGTTCAGCCGGCCTACCCCGGGGTCGAATATCGACGATTTCGATCCCTTGCGGCATTTCTGCTTTGCAAAGTGATGTGCGAGAGGCTTCTTGAATGTAAGGAGAGAAGCCGACGACCAGAGAGATTCGCAAGAAGTACAAGGAGCTGACGAACCCCAAAGTGGAGGTGGCGCACCGCGGGCGCTAAGACTACAGCCGGGCACATTGTCGGTCGACTCTGGAGTCTCCCTGCAGCATTGCAGGCGGAGGACATCACCTGCCGACATCCCTTCAGCCTGCCTGGCTGGGTGAACCTCGTCGGCGAAAAAGACGCGCGCCTGCCACCTTGATCTGCTTCCCTGCAGGGTTTAGAGTCTCAGGAGCTTGGTGGATCTGAAGCGATATCATGACGTGGGGCCTCGCCTCCTGCCCGCACGTAGGAACTGCCGAACACAGCAGGGCTCCGGCTTCCAAGGCCAGAAATATCGTGAGTACCGCTGCGGCGGGCAGCTGGTGAAGGGCAAGAGGTGCCGGGACTACGAATACCTTCGAGGCCAGGGAGCCAAGTAGAGCCCTGGAGTCGGGACCGGGGCTTCTCGGAGGTTGTGGTGGCATGCGACTCTGGCAAGATGCCCTTGAGTGCGTGGTGTGCAACCGCGGCTCCCTGCGCCCGGAACCCCTGATACATGTAGAGCTTTTACAAGGCACGACAGGGAGAGACCAAGTTATCCCTTGGCTTCCTCTCAGGCCAGGCCCAACTCACGGACTCGGACCGCGTCTGGGTGCAGAAGGCCTCGCGCAAGCGGACTGGGGCTCGCCATCTTGGAAAACCTCTTCGTCACGTGTCGCGAGGCCCCCATCACCTGCTTCCGCTCTGACGTTGGGGATATGATCGAGGGGATCAATCTGGTCGAGCGGCTTGACTCGATCTGTTCGGCTGCAGAGTGTTCTTGATGTCCATGTCTTGGAACTGGGATGTGACCCAAGCTGAGGAACGGCACGGTGTTTCCAGTGTCTGGGGTTGACTTCACCCTCAAGCTGGAGGAAGACGAAGACTCCGATGTCTGAGCAGAAACGTCGACCTCTGTGTCCAGTGTTTTGGTGCAGTTGAACTTCGAATTTGCACAGTGCGCGTAGGTAGTGACCTGGCAGCAAGCACAGCTGCTGGCACACTTCAATCCGTGTCTTTGCGGCTGGAGGAGGTTGCCGTAGGTCCACATGCGTCGGACATCACGCAGCGGCCTTGATCGATTGTGTTGCAAAGTGGCCCTCGGCCGAAACAACCGTCGATGCAGGCGAGCAGAAAATCTCTCCTTTGCCATGATGCCACGTGTGCTTTCCCACCTTCCTGAGTCGAATGCTCTAGCAGACAGCCACCCTGCAGCTCTAGATCTGGCTGCAAGCCTTCTCCACGCCTTTTCGAGTACGAAAGATCGTCTTTCGCTCGGGTTCCAATATTTCCAAACTAATTGTCTTCTTGTTCAGAGCCCAGAAGCTTTGACCATGGCCGACGCGGAGGTCTGTTCCCAGGCCCTCGCCTCAATGACCAGGGCTGCAGCGCACCCTGCAGACTGGCGTCCGCTTTGCCCTGTGAGGCTCTGCGCTACGCGCCCTTCGAGGAAGTCTTGGACCCCAAAGCATTCGTGCAGAGCTCTTGGCTCTTCGGGCCTCCACGTGGGGAGACTCGGTAGATTACGCAGGGGGTTGGGACTGTCGGAAGACTGGTTGCTCTGGTACGCATTTTGCCTCAGCATGAAGCGACCTGCCCTTAGGAGCTCAACCCGTGGGCCTGGAACTTGTTTCGTGCAGCTTGGAGGCGCTTGGCTGTGTGTCACTGCGCCACCGCACCAGTGCGCAAACTAAAGAGAGCAAGGGTTCTTGTGTCTCTTTCTGCAGACAATCTCTGACGTTCTAAGGCCAACGGCTCCTCTCACTGCCGCTTTCCCGCCAAACGTCAGGTGGCTTGGCAGTGCCTGCAGAGCCGCAGTAGCATCCTTGTCCAGCCTCGTCAGGGGCGCAAGATCTATGATCCATGCGGCCCAATGCCACGGAGCAATCTCCGACGCGTCCTTGCTTTCTTCACAGGCAAGCGACAGCGACGATCAGCGAAGTCTGCACCACCAGCCTCCGCCTACGGGATGTAGGGATGTAGTTCGGGTGCGTCGGCTTGGCACCGCTGCCTGGCAGGCTACCTGAACCTCACTCTGGACATCGACACCCTGGCTTTCCAGTTTCAAAGTCCCGGGCAGTATTTGGCGCTGCGCCCGACCGTGGAAGGCCTAAGATTTTGCTTCGAAAAAGAGTGTGCAACAAGCATCTGCTCCTCTTTGCTACAAAGTAGCAACAAGCAGCTGCAGCTGGCTCCATTGCAGGAGAGCCGTGCCGCGGGCCCTGGGACTTGCACGACCTTCAGTCCCACGGAGGCTGGCCCGCAGCAGCGGTTTTGTCGAAATGTGGCTTTGGCGTAGGTATTTGCCGCGCTCTCTGTCCGCGCCCAGTAGCTGATGCGTCGACTCTGCTGGAGGCTATCAGGTTCGTCTTGTCCGCGCCGGGAGATATTTGCACCAGTGGTTAATTCTGAACGCAACCTGTGCCTCGTCCTTCTGGCATGCACAGTATTGCCACACAAGACGGCACCTTGCAAGCCAGCCGCGCATCATTGAGGTGGCAATGCAAGCGCTACGCTGGAATTCCGAGTTTGGCCGAGTTGCATCGACCTACACGTGATCCCGGAGGATGGAACTCTGGTGCCCGGCTTTCAGGACCTGAGCAGAGACGGGATGCCACAGAAATCCTGTTGTCGTCCTGTCTTCTCGTGAGAGGAGGAACTCGGAGACGAGACATCCATGGTCGTGGGCGGGTCCGGCTACAGCACTGCTGCGTACTGCCTCCATTGTCAGGGTACGTGCTCAGGCTGCGGAGAACAGAGTGCAGGCTGCAGACGATGCCTTGTTGAGAACAGGTTCAGGGGTAGTTCAAGGCGTGAAGCCTCATGTGCTCACCTGTTCTTACCCCTTTCGGTGATTTTGCCGTTTTTTTCCAATTCAATACGTCGGCTTTGGTTGCTCTGCTGCTTATTGCAGTTGCAGCACAGCACGACCGGTGTGCTGGCTGGTACGTAACGTTTGCAGCAGAGCAGACCCCGCTCGCAAACTTACCATCTCGCAACTCTGGGCCCTGCAGCTTTGTACGATCACCCACGGTTGGGGCAAAGTTGGCACAGTGTCTTTTAGCTCGTTCATCCTCATTCAGACCATGCTAGCGTGAGCATGACCAGTCGGAACAGCCACTGATTGCTGACTTCCGGACTTCCGTGTTTCTTGCAGCACGTACGTACAGAGGTGCCTCTGGAGGAGGTTGCAAACACCATCTGGTTCACGTGCATGTTGCCCGCAGCTGGCCAGCATGTGCTGAGTGTTTCACAGCTGGATTGGGTTTTCCACCGTGTTGGACCCGTGGAAGCACGAGGCTGGGCCAAGGGCTTTGTGGATCTGGCCCGACAGCGGCATGCTCGGTGCCCCTGAATGATTGGAGGCATGGCGGCAGTATTTGCACTTGGAGTCTTCGAAGCTGCCCACGCTCCGTGACTCCCTGTCTTGTCTTTTTGTGAGGAAGGCTGCTGGGCCAGTTCCACGGCTCACGATTCGAGACATTGCCGCTGAAGGGCGTTTCTGGCCCACCCTCTCTGAAGGCAGAACCCGATCATAACATGCGCAAGGCTTCAATATGCTTCAGTACTGGTAAGGCTGCTCGTGTCCATGCTGAGCGCACGCGCATCATTGCTGTGTCATCGTTTGTGAGTTTGACAATCGCAACACTTTCGCAATCTGCACGAGGCAACCCTTTGTTGGGGAAGCGCTCCATCTGGGGTGACGGACAAGCTTGGAGGGTTGAGCTCGCGTCCCGCAACGAGAGCATCGTGCAAAACGATGGTTACGAGGCCCAGATAATTCGAACATTCTCTAAGCATGAGCTTACAGGGTTTGAGGCATGTGAGGGCTGCCCATCACTCAGCTTGCTTTCGGGCTGAGCAGCTAGGGGGACAGAACGGGGCACAGCGCATGCCCCATCGTGGCAGGTTATCTTGACGAATCCGACCGCGGACAGCATGGATTTTCGGGTGATTTTCCACATCGCAGCCCCGAAGAAGATCACAGGCATGCAAGTGGGCTTGCTTAGGGTGCAGAGAGTGCTGGACAGGGGGGAAGGATTCATGCGCCGCCCTTGAAGATGAGGCGTGGCAGTGGCACTCCACAACGGGACCACAAAGCGACCTTCGGGACTGCATTTGCAAATCAGTGGCTTCCCAACACTTCAGGGCCAGGAGTATCATGGAGTGGTCGCAGCCCGCTACTAGTGGCAAGTGACACTCAGGCAAGAACTGGCACGACAACGAGTGCTTCTGGGACCGCATCAGCTATGACGGAGAGTGGTATTCAGCTGCCGCTGCCTGGCAAGCAAAGCCCGTGCAGCCCCGCACATGTGTGCAGTCCGCAGTTTGTCGAGGAGTCGACATGGTCCTAGGTGCAAGTGCGGCTGCCTCCCCGCAGCCGCTTGAAGGGTGAGCTCGCCGTGCCTCGACTCACTGCAAGCACACGGGAGAGATCGTGCGGGCCTAGCTTCGCAACAGTTTCTCAGGTGGCCTATCAGTTCTTCGGCAAGCTACACACGGTGTCTCATGCGCAGCTCTGCCTCATAGGCCCCGTACCGGCTTTGTAAGACGCCAGAGTAAGTTTGGTGAGACTCGTTGCAGCTGTGTGTTTGAAGAAGGGCTGCAGGTCTGACTTCCCAAGCCATAGCCTCCGTTCCCCGGTGGCTGAATCATCATAAAGGAATCATGAATCATCCAGCTGGACCTTGTGGAGATGCTTAGCAAGCTTTTGCAAACGCACGTGGTTATGTGACTGGGGTTGTGATATTTGTTGGGTTTTTATTGATTTCCGACTTACGAGAATTATATATATATTTTTTTTGTATTATATTATATTGTTTTGTATTATATTATATTATATTATATTATATTATATTGTATTGTATTGTATTGTATTCTATTCTATTCTATTCTATTCTATTCTATTCTATTCTATTCTATTCTATTCTATTATATTGTATATATATATATATATTATTATATAATTTGTGTAGAAAATGATTGTATATGTATATGTGTCTATATGTATGTATGTATGTATGTATGTATGTATGTATGTATGTATGTGATGCCGGTGCGGCCGCCCCCCCCCC
>CAJNJA010030709.1:0-30688 GCA_905231915.1 Symbiodinium necroappetens
CAGCCCGTAAATATATATATATATAGAGAGAGAGAGATGTCTCTCTCTCCCTCTCTCTTCTTCCACACAGTTTCGATCTGCATAGCCATAGCCACGTGCAAAGCAATAATGTGTTGAAACTAGGGACGAAGTCTTGTTCACCTGCTTGCGAACCTTGAGCCAGCATGCCTGTTCTCGGGATTCTGCTCTGCCACTGTCAAGATCACAATGAATGCCGAAGGCCTTCTTGTGAAAGGTCACCGGCCTCGAACTCAATCATTGCATGCATACGACATGTTGGATTCAATTAGCACCCGAGGCTTGCTAAGCCGCTGCACTGGTTCATTGCATTCACGGACCGGTTGCTACGGGTGCGCTGCGGCATGCTTCCCCCGCGCCTGAGCTCCAGCTCTAAATTTGAACCGAATCCATACGGCTCGCATACAGTGCCTCGTACTGCCGCCCTGAGCAAGAGCACGACCCAGCACTGAGTCCTTCAAGCGTGGAGCTACAGCAGCTACAGCATACGCAGATGGTCATGCTCGGCCAGGCATCTGACTGGAGGTATGGGGCCCAACGGCACGACAGAACCTCAAGCAAAATACATGATTGGCTAAGGCGATGCGAGTCGACGTCTGCACTGAAGGTTCGGCTCCCATGCCCAACGCTTGCACTTTTCTCTGCGAACCTCTTTGGCTGGCGCAGTCTAAGATCCAGCCACTGCAAGGCGACTATGCCATGTAGTGCAATGCTCGCTTGAACCTGGGCTGCATGCAGGGCGAGACGACAGTCCAGCTGGCAGGTGGGCTTGCTCCATCGACAACTTGCTGAGCAATCACGTGGTTTCATTTAGTCTTGCTAATGCAGCTGTAGCAACCTGTCTTGAAAGCGGCCTCGTTCCTGCAAGCAGCGGGCAGAAGCCTGGGATGTCAAAGTTTTCGGAGTTCAACTTGCGAGGCTCTGACTTTATCGCACACGGAAACACCCAGGCGGCGTATGTTACTATCTGCACTGCGGACCACGCGGTGCGGGATGTGCACGGAGTGTGATGCAAGCCTCTCTCCCACTGAAAGATTCGCACGCCAGGAGGTCATAGAGTGCCAGGAAGCCGAGCGTTTTGCAATCGCATCTGGAGAGCAGCCCTGAAAGTCGCCCCTGCATCGAAGCTAGACATGGTGTCTGACGACCATTGTGAAAGCGCCCTGCATCGTACTCTGTGAAATCCACACACCTTCGTGTGTATTGTGGAAACCACATGCACGCAGCCTCTTGAGGTTCAAGTAGAGGACATAACGGGGATAGCTTTCGCAGTTCGCCATTCCCCAATGCACTGTCCTTCCAAGTGTGGCGTGTAAGCTTGACTTCACTCACTCTTGACTTCACTCACTCTCCACGCCCAGAACCGTTCAAAAGTGACATAGTGTCTCCGAGCCGCTGGACTTGAAGCCCTTTCCCGGCCGGGCCTGGAATCATAAATCAGTGCATCTCCGATGTTGAGCGGCGCTCCGACCAGCATTCGATCAGCATGGCGCTTGGTGTTGAACCAAGCCCGCAGCCCTAAGGGCGAAGGTTGTCATATCACTCGACAGGCATATTCAAACAACTGCTGGTTTGCTGCCAGAGACACTTGAAGGTGCTTGCGAAGGGCCTTCAAGGACCGATCCAGTCGGTTCAGTATATTTCGCAGTAACTTCAAGCGTCTACTTCTGCCAAGCATCTTGAATTTGCAGAAGCTGCAGAGAGAGCTGGCAGCTCCTGCGACTTACCAACGTTTACACCCCTGCCAGCCCGCCACGCAGGCGACACCCGTCGCCAGTCCTCCTTGAGATCTTCTGCAGCATTAGGCTCTGTGACGGGTCTGAGCACCCTGGCCACTATGTTGTCTCTGAGTTCCGGCACATGGTCTTTCACCTGTCCAGGCGCAAACGATCATTCAGATCCATTCAGTTCTATTCATGCTCATCAAGTATCATCACTATACCCACACAATGCACAAGGCCTCAAGCCAGCTCACGAAGTCCAGATCGTTCACGTGAGTTACCTCTTGACTCTTGCACATGCAGTGCATGTGGGCCGTATCGGGAGGGGCATGGATGGCCTAAAATCGATTATGCCCGTTCACCCTTTCTCTGGTAGAAGGAAACCCGATAGTATCATTGCAGGCTGCGGGCGCCGGGCCGATTGGGCAGCCCACACTCCAAGAACAAACGGTACCCAGTGCTTCTAGGACAAAAAAACATGCCTACCCGTCTACGGCCAGTTCTTCTGCCTCGTCGCCTTGTTGGAGGCCCAAAGCCTTGGCAAAGCACAGAGCTTCATGCGAGCACAGGCCTACGAGCAATTTTGACAAGATGCCTTTGCCGCATCATCGCGGAAGTTGCGAACCAGGACGCGCATGGCTCCTGACCGGCTTGCGATCCCGCATGCGCTGCAGTCACCAACTCACTGTGGGCAAAGCCCTGTCCTCTTCGGAAATCCACAGCTGGCAGCAAGGCCACCTGCCGCTAAGCACTGGGACACCAGAAACCGCACGGTGCCCCCTCTCGAGTTTACGGCATGAAAGCTGAGGCTTTGTACCCAACAGATCAGTCCATGCTAGAATTGCGGCTTCGCAGACTAGTTGGGTACTGGTGCCATCGTCGCTCTGTCCAGATATGTCGCCAGTGTCTCAGGGACTTTGTTGCACCCTGGGTAGGGGTGTGGGCGTCCAGGTGTGCTGTAACCGAGGTCGCCGTTGGCTTGCCTGCCCCGTGCCGCACGGTGCGCAAGGCCGGAGGCATTGTCTGATGTTTTCTGTCAGAGGTGCGGAATGTCTTGGGGCCGCAGATCTCAGTGCTGCTGTCCTGTCCTTCCATGATCTGCCTCCATGAACCCGCGAGGTTGAGGTTGCAAAAACACCGAATCAGGTGGCCTGGCCCTTCCAGCACATCACAGACGCACACGAATAAGAACGGCTCTGCAGTGGCACTACTACTTCACCAAGCAGACTTTTATAAGAACAACATGCACCATCTCCGCCTCGCTGGGGCCCCACTGCAGAAAGTGCTCTTCCTTTGCTGTGGCACGCGTTTGCCTGCCGACAGCACGCAAAGAAGCTACCTCTGGATTGAAAGACAGCTCGAATTCGAAGGCTCCCCTACGTGGACTGCAGACAGTAGTTGTAACAACGCATCATCTTTGGATCGTCCACCTTACATGTTGCCCCACGACTCCTCAATATCCAAGCAGCCACTACTGTAGTAGCAGAACGTGCCCTGCCTGTGAAGCGCCTTCTCAGCTTTCTGACGGCGCTCCGCACCCCGCAGCTTGAGTCGCGGAGGAGCGGAAAGGACCTGGGAAGATTTCGACCCATCACAGCTGATGTGTCAAACAGGACATGGTGGCGTGAGTCTTGCGCAGTTGGCGAGTTCCTCCATCCTAACATTGTCATGTTTAGAGTTACTGGTATCGGATTAAGAAAGCCAGCAAAGTCTGCTTGGCAAAGGTGGTGACTGTTGGTGTACGGTACACGGCCAAGCTAACATGCTCCTTCAGTGCCAAGCTGCACTTGGATCTGTATGCGAGCCCATGCAGAAACCCAGCGGCGCAAATCCTGGAAGTCTGCAAGACAGGCCGGTTGCTGTTGCAAAGGGGAGTGGGTTCACCAAGCAGCCACTGTGATTAGTAATACATATAAGCATAGACCACGATCAAGCATCCAACACAACAGTTGCACGGGTAGGAGCGAGCTTCAACCAAAACCTGATTCAATTGCACGTCTTGGCCAAGTGTCCGTCGTGAAGCGAGTGCAAGGGTACGTGCACAGACACGCTGCCCTCATCCTGGGTGTCCACGTGCGCATTTTGTGCAGGAGCCCCAGGGTCGACCGTGATGATCATGGCACTTTCCAGCCTCTGATTCAGACAGCATCGATTGTGTTCACTCTATTGGTGGAGGCCCCTGCGAAACCGGCGAAAGCCCGCAAAGGTTCACGCTCACAGATGTGTGGGCAGGGCTCATAATTCATAAAGAGACATATGTGAGCCAGAAGAAACATTCAGGACTACTATCGCTCGTCCTGTGTGGTTTAGTCCTCGCGAGCTTGAAGGTCCCGCCGGAAATGCTTACAGATGTGCGCGAGGCTCACCTGATTACTGGCTGCTGTGCTTGTGCGCCGCCATGCGGCTCACACTCCTCTCCCAGGTAGCCTGCCAGCGTGTCGCGCAAAGCGTAGTCTGTTCCCAGAAGCTGGATATTGTTGAAGGGTGCCTGGCATGTCGAAGTCAGTACAAGGCTTACTCACCGTCTCGCGAGACCTATAGGTATTCGTAGCTCGGTCTGTCCCAGGACGGACCTGATACGGCAGGTGCGTTGCGGCCCGCTCGCCACGGAGCTGGCCAAATCGCAAGACCTGATTCGGCACTGCTACGTGCGATCGCTGACGACTGCGAACGATCTTCCACCGCGCACCACGGCAAGCATTCACAAAACACATAACCAACAAACACCGAACCCCAAACAACTTTCGCAGCCAGGCTTCGTTGTCTCGATAGCCTTCATGCAAACCTAGGGAGCCCACTTTATTGTGGAAATCGCATGCGGTCGCAGTAGAAAGTCTACTTCTGTTGTTGAGGAAGCACCTCCTTACAAATTGCGTGCGCTCAGGACGTCTCTCGGGACAGTCGAATCATGATTTTGTGAATCCCTCCCACGATCTGAGCACGGAGCTGCAAAAACTCCTCTGGATCTCTCGCAGCTGCTCCACCTCTGCACAGAAATCAATGGTATACCGCGTGAATGTCCCTTCACCGTTTGCAGATGGGCTAATCGCATCCCACTAACATTAAACCCGCCCTCATATTAAAATCTACCGGCCCCGGGATGTTGCGGTTTCGGGCCCACAATAAAAAGTTATTCAAAACATTAGGGGGGGGCCTAGGATTGTATTAATTTTAATAGAACCAAGATTACAACAGTACTAATGAAACCGAAAGTACCAGAGCTTTCTGGCTTAGGGCTTAAAGTCATTTTTGACCCTTTTTTCCGACTGCTGGTTGCTGACGGATAGCCCCATAGGGCAGGTACTGACTGGACATTGCCTGTCGCCTTCGCTTCAGTTAAACCTCAGCCCTGCACTTGTGCTTCGGTTTCTTCGGTCGTCGGTCGCTCGCATGCTTGCCCCTTTTCGAACTCATATGCCCTTCACCATCCTCTGCACTTGCTTGCCGTTGACCAGATCCTGGATCACCATCTCCATCACCATCACCATGCAAGACCGTGTCTTCATTTCCTGCGGCAACTCCCTCTCCCCCGACGTCTTCTCCACCCATCATCATGTGGCTGCGTGTCCAGTTGCCCTGTGTGAGCCACTTCCTGGATCTGTAGTACGTCCAGCGCCATTGGCCCCCACCTTTGCACTATGAAGTCATTGGTGAGTTCATTGGTGTACAAGCCACATCGCCAGTCCTTCCAGATAGTCCTCAACTCATCAAAGTCCAAGTCGCGGACTCCACCATGCTGCAGAGCAGGTGCATCAAGTGTCGCGAGTGCCACCGTCCCTCGTGGTTCCTGTAACGCCGGGAACAGTGCTGGTAGTGCCACTGGTCTCGCCTGTGATGTTCTACCACAGTCCTGTGATCCCACCGACGGTTCTCTGACACGGACTGTTTCCACCTCTTCTGGGTCCTGCTCGAGGTCTTCTGCGATCGTTAGCGTGACTTGAACGGGACTTACAGTGGGATAGGCCAGCGGTACTCGCCAATGCTTGGTTACTCCCGGTTGTCCTTCGAAGTTGCCCGTCTCAATGTTCAGGCGTAACCTCTCCCTCATGGTAGGCACCGTCGGAGATGTTCCATACAGGGCATCGTACATAGCCCAATCATCCCACGCTCGGGCCCTCATTGACTCTTCCTGGCTCCAAACTTCTCTGGCCCCTTTTAGGTGGGTCGCGATCTCCTCCTCATGCTTGGCCTCCACATCTTCCAGTGCCAGTCCATCTCTTGCATCCTTGAGAAGTTCCTCTTCTTCCATTTCCAGCAGCCGATCAACCGACTCCACCGGCCCACCGCTCTCCACCAAGACAACACAACATCCGAAGAGCTGCTTGCGCCAGTCAACGATGGCAAAGTTCCGATGACGGCCGCAATCTGCCCGCCCACTCCTCGGCCCAAGCCTCCGCAACTTCAGCTCGGGCATCTCTACCACATGCCGCCTCATTCTCACCAGACTCAATCACCACGAGGAGGAGGGCCTGGGTGGTTGCGATGATGTCGTTCCATTCAGCCATAGACGCCTGAAGCTGGCGCAGTCGCCTTTGTAGGGTTTGTGCTTGCGCACGGGCCGTACTGTACCAAGTGAACCATGCAGAGCTCGTTGGATGGCCAGCGGGATGCCACCCCCATCATGTGTTGTTTGCATGAAGCACACCTCGTCACCCAAGTCCTGGTCCCCCGGATCTTCTCGTGCACGTGGATGTAGAGCTGGTTCAACCCTGTGTCGTCTTTGTCATCCTCCTCTTCCAACCCACGCCACAGTCCTGGCACCCCCTTCTTCTTCCTCGTCAATCTCAACCTCCACCATCGAGGCAAGGTGGCTGGTCTCGCCCACCTCAGTCATCATCGCCCGCAGGACCGTTACAAAGGCAATGGTCATCAACACTTGCTGCTGCGAGGTGTCGTCCCTCAAAGGTGCAGTGATGTAGTTGAGGCGATCATGTACCGCCACACATCGACCACATCATCCTGGTTGCGTGGGTCGATCACGATGTGTTGAGGGGCCTCTAGACTCTAGAGCTGGATGCTCGCTCAGGCTCACTCCTGTCCGTCTGCGGTCGCTTGATCACCGAACTGCCAACGCGACTTGGCTCCAGCCGGATCACCTCCTGTGGGATGCTTGGCTCCCGTGAGGATGTAGCACGATCGCAGTTGGCTCGATCACGTCCTTTACGACCGTCTGACCTTCCACTTTCATCTGCATTCGTTGCAGCACAGAGTTTATCAAGGGTCTAGCAGGAACGTATTTGGACTAGTAGGAGAGTTGAAATAATTATGCAACGAGTTATGAAGGTAGTATTGCGATATCTGCGACATGCAGCTCATGTCTGCTATTGCGTTCTTCGGTTGAACTATTGTATCTGTGTAGTCACCCCCCATCCCGTCTCTTGGCGTGGCCACGTCCTAGCCATCATGCTGCAACTCGGATTCTTTGCGCCGTGATTCTGCCCGCATACACAAGGTTGAAACCATGCAGTCGTCGGAATCGAGCCGCTCGTGGACCTTTACGTCATGTTTTTCGAAAACGATGAAGTCCCGGAAGCCTGGAGGCGCGAACACATTCGAGGAGCCCAGGTTTCTTGCACAACTTGAAGAGTTTGGACGGCAGAAACAAGTACAGCTCCGCAATTGCGGACACGACAGCATGTCGGCACCTGCATCTCGGTCTGCCAACTTGAGCCCACTCTGTACTGCATGCTGCAATGTTCAAATCTTCTTCAAGGATGATGTCACATCTACCAATGTACAAAGCATTCCGACTTGTTACACAAACCCGTGTACCATATGACGATACATCTTGGTGTTCTAGCGGCTAGCGCCAGACTATCGCCGTAGCGCCAACATGGTGATTAACTTGCCCAACCTCGGGCCCCGCTTTATTCCGAAGAGTAAAAAGACAGTAAAAACATGCTCCAAAAAGAGTTCTGGCCACCCTAATTCCACTCTACAATGACAACCGCGCTTGTAGGCAGCCTCCCACATGACTTTGCTTCACCCCTCAAGTTCTGTGTAAAATTCATCCAGAGCATGTCCTGGTCCGAAGGCAGGACCGAGCCTTGCTGCCTTTCAAAATCATGGCCCGCCGGCCTCGAAGGCCCCAGAGACCACAGCCACTCCGTGCGAGCGCAGGACCTGCAGCGGCGTCTCCTCCCAGCAACGACTTGAAAAGTTTGAAAGGGCGTCAATGATCAATAGGAGAAGAGTTTGACCCCAGAGCCGTGGAGCTAAGAACAGGACCATAAGGCTCGAAGTTCGGAATTTGCAGTCTCAAAGCTGGTTTTTGAAAATGGGACATGCTCCAAGTATCAGGAATGAGGCGCTTCGCCAGCAGGCCATGCACACTTCCAAAATCCATACTACAAGTAGCAGGTCATCCGTCTAAGTGGCTCCTGCCTCCTAAGTACACCTGTGTTTCGATGTGATCGCTGACCACGTAGCGAAGAATCAGCCGGCTAGATGCAAGATCCACAAAAACTCTCTAGTAGTCTAGAGAATCATTGAAGCGAGCCGACTTCTAGGCAAGCGGATCGGACAGACAAACTTAGGAATCCTAGGATCTAGGAAGCAAGAAGAACCTGGCAACTTCGCAAGAATCCTGCTTCTGCTTACTGTCCGCTAGTATATACGGCATGCAAAATGATCAACTACTCCTCAGGGGGAACACAAACATCAACCTGACAGGTCCTCTTCGCTCAGCGTGCGCAGCCTGCTTTGCAGTCATTGGACGTGCGTAGCATAGATCGTGCGATCTGCTTGCCGGAGTTGTTTCTCTGCTCTCAAGGCTGAGCATACGCACATGCCAGCACCACGATTGGACAGCGGGCCGGCCTTTCTATGGTCCACCCAGGACTTACACCGGCAGTGGAAGGTCGCCTGCTCGGCACCTCTTGGCTGCCCACACATACACGGCTTGCCAGCTGCATGCAAGCTTGGCAGTAGTTTGATTGCATGCGCGCATGGTATAATTACATTCATATACATATATATGTATACATATATAGCAAGCCAGAGAGAGCGAGAGAGAGAGAGAGAGAGAAAGAGAAAGGGAAGAAGACAGAGAAAGAGAAAGAGAAAAAGAAAGAGAAAGAAGGAGC
Organism: Symbiodinium necroappetens; assembly: GCA_905231915.1. Classification (NCBI taxonomy): domain Eukaryota; class Dinophyceae; order Suessiales; family Symbiodiniaceae; genus Symbiodinium; species Symbiodinium necroappetens. The sequence goes on from CAJNJA010030709.1 coordinate 8,825, forward strand.
GAGAGAGAGAGAGAGAGAGAGAGAGAGAGAGCGAGAGAGCGATAAAACAAAAAGAAAGCGAAAGGCCATCAGCTTGCCACCAACACATAGACCTGCCGTTGCTCTGCGCATCCCAGACATGCAAGCAAAAGCACGCACTTGCCATGTCTGGAGTGGCCAATCCCCTCCGTCTTAAAGGCTTTAGTCAAAACACTCCACAACACACCTTTGTAGAGCATAGCGACTGGTGCCGAGTTTCTGCCATATGATGAGCCAAAACGAACCAAAGATCACACAGCACAGTAGATACGTTGGCATCACAGCAACTCGACCCTAGAAAAAATCATTCCACCTCAGGCGGTGATTCATGCATTTCTCATGCAGGAAGGGGTTCGGTGAGCATGCAGTACGCACCCGCTCACCACGCTGTGATCTGGGTGCCTTGGGTCTTGACAGCTGCCGGCTTGGTCTTGGTGGTCTGGCCGGTGATGGTGTCGGGCGAGTCGCGGGTGTCCTAGTGCAAAGCACACGGCTCTTGCCAACACATGCTGCTACCAAACTTTCCCGATTTCCTTCGCGGCTTTGGCCTCGCAGCCCCTGTCGTCCAGGCCGACGCGGAAGCTGTGGCCACGCAAAGCAGGCCCCTCGGATGCACGAGGGCTGCATCCACTTCAAAACAGGGACCGCAACCTGTATTACTGACATAAGACGAGCTCACAGACTCTCCCAAGTTTAGAAGTCACAGAGTTGCTTCTGCCAGGCTTGTCCAGGCACAAGCACACTGGCCAGAAAGCAGGACGGCGAACGAGGGAGGCAACCTCACACTGGCAGCAGTGAGAAGATAACTTACCTTTCACTGCCCAGCATTGAGCCTTGCTGCATCCAGCCTGTGTACCTCCCTTGGCACCATCTTGCAGCATGCTAGTTGCTGTGTTGCAGTTCGGGTGGACTTGAAGTCAAGGCTGACTTTGACTTGATGCTGTAGCTTACATGCCGGAGGCTGGCATGTTCATCCGGCTAGCTGCCAGTTGTCAGCTCCAAAAAACTAAGAAAACTAACTAGCCCTTCTGGCTCCGAGCTCCGAGTTTTGTCCTTAACGAACAAAATATACTTGGAGACTGCTTTGCCGGGGCTGTTGATCATAGAGCCTGAAGCTGCAAAACGTGACTGGCACTGTTCGCACTGGCGCGAGAGAGCGCATGACATCATTCGACAACTGGCCGCGGCCCTCTAGAGGCTCCAAATCTTCTGAGCATCTGGCACATGGGAGGGTCTGCGAAGGCGGCGTCCTGCACCCGGCGGCGGGGAGGGGGAGGAGAGGGTTCTCTGACAGACATGGACGATGCCTGTTCGGCAGGTTCCTGCAGCATCGCGGACCTCAAGAAACAGAGTGCAGCCGCAGTCTCGTGCCACAAAATCTCCCTCACAGTCATCAGCTGATGATGTTGGTGAGTGCTTGATCTGAAACTTCTCAGAGCTTGGCAACGTTTCGCCCATTCCTGCGAGCTCCTCGCGAGTGAGAGTAGCTGTGTCTCGCTACGAAGTGATGCTTCTTTGGCCTCCCCGCACGTTACGTTCATTGCTTTGACACCAACCACGTTAGCAAATAATATCGGTAAGCTCTTCTTGCCTTTAACATCTGCTTAAAGACGGATCCTGCTCTTCTCGAGGAAGTTTTTTGCCTCCCACCTTGCTAGGACGAGCCCGCATTGCAGGGTTCTCGAGGAAGTGGGTCCGAAGCTTTCGACGGATTTCGACCGTATCGTGTACACAGAATGTCTGCCCAGGCTTGGTGTGACCTGGTCCTCAGGTCGTAGGCGTAGCTCTTCCGACCAGTTCAACCTTAGCAGATTCAAGAGACCGCCAATTCGACTCGGGCCCGAGGCCGTGCGAGGCCCGAGGCCTCAAAACTTCGCCGCCAGATTCGAAGCCAAAGGCACAAACAGCCAGGAGCCCGCCTGGCACACAGCTTCAGCAAACATGACATGGGCGAACAGCGTGTCGCCGGCCTTGGGCGTCGACACAAGCTGCAGCAGCTCCAAGCGCAGGCACGGCGCAGACACCTTCGACTTCAACCCACGCCCAGAAATGACGAGCGGAGATGTGGAGATGTGTGAAGGGAAGGCTGAGCAGCGATTTTGTGGGAGCCGCAACCTGACGTGAACCTTCAAGCTGGCAAAGCCAAGCACGATGCGAAAACTGTAAAGACGACCCCACCTAAGAGGTAGCTGTTGACAATCTCACACTTGGACCGTCTAGTCTAGACCAGGTTCAGGGTTGGCAGTTTGTCTTGGTAAGAACATGTCAACAGCGCGAAACCACAGTGCAAAGGTCGACTGGCAGGCAACCGGCGATTCGAATCTCACTCCTCGGAGAAGCGGCATCCTTCAGGCTTTCCGGTTTGGGCGTTCGAAACCCAAGTTGTTGAGCCAAGGCCCCCCTGTCGGGTTCACGGACTGCCATTTTGGACGGGCATCAGCAATTGAGGGACTGCACCGTCCTCGCCGGTCCAAAGACTGGAAGTTTGGGAGCCATCCCTACACCGAAGCAAGAGCCACTGGAACGCATATGTGGGAAAGTGCCAGACCCCAATTCCAAACTATACGTACCCTGGACACCGACCATAAACCATCAGGGCGCCGACGCTCTGCGCGGTGCTGGTGACCAAGGAGAGCGTACAAAGACTCTGTTGAAACCTGCCAGAAGGCATCCTACGTGCTGGAGAGGATGAGCTGAGGGTGAGCATGTGCACGGATAGTAGACAGGACGTTGGGGGCACAGGGCAGCGGTGGGATTGCGTTTCAGCTCAAAGGGAGAGACCGAGCTTGCAATAAAAAAAGGGGGAGGGGCTTTGGCTTGCTCAGGTTCAAGACAGCGGAACGAGGTCGCCTTGAACATTCGATTTTTGTCGCCTGATAGCCCTCCTTCTCCGAGTTGTGAAATAGTTCGGAAGGGGGTTGAGGGGAGGCTTCGGTACATCTCGACGACAAGAGAGGACAGCAAACTAACGAGAACTGCTGCCTCCTCAACAAACGCCATCTCCCGTTATCCCGTTCCACCAAGACGTCGAAGGAACATTGAGTCTTCTTTGCTCGTATCCGCTGCTACAATACAAGGCTTTCTCACGGGACAGGCTCATACAACAGCATTCGGACTGTCCACTCTTGGCCAAGGAACCGCGAGCGCCGCAGTTCCGCGTAGTCCGAGAGCGGCTAGGCCTTGGAGCAAAGTGGAGATGCCTGCGCTTGACGTTTGCCGCGACTGCGGCAGTACCGGCGCCGAGAACGTGGCCTTGTACCCGGCAGCCTGCCTTGTGACTTGTGCGTTGCATGCAGCCACTCTGTGCCAGAACGGGATGACTTGGCTGCGCACCGCAGCTGCCGCCAGAACCAATGGATCACTGTCGTTCTGTTCACCAGAACACGACCTTCATCAAGCAGCTAGTGGATATGCTGGGGTCTCAGGCTTTGCCGTTTAAATTGCCTGGTGCCCTCTTCGTGCTCGTCCGCTGTCGCACCTGGCAGGGCATGGCGAGATGCGGGGCAATGAGCAGGCTATGTCATGTGTGATATAGTGACCACTTGTGACAGCAAGCATGGCCAAGCAATCGCTTGTAGGCTGAAGGCGCTGAGTTGCACGGCGTCTGGTAAGCGTTGGCTAAACATGATTGTTGATGGCCTTCCTTTGTTTCGATGTCTTGCTGGAGATTCGGATTTCTCAAGGCTGTTTTGCATATTCGTCTGTGCCGGCCTCTGAATATGTTGTTCTGCCTCGGCCCGGACTGGAAGGGCTCCATTAAATTATTGACTTATCGCAGTTTCACTCGGCTAATGTGAAATCATGCGCCCAAGACGGATTGCAGGATTACAGATTGCTCGAGGGTACGCGTCGGGTCTACACCCTGCTTCACCAGTAGGTGGGGCGTTTGCAGGCGCGCTGCGCTCCTGCCGGATTGCGAAGAATCCTCGCGCCCCTTCTCGCCGACAAGCGAACTCGTGGAGGGTGCTCCGACTACGTCATACGTGCGCCCGCCGAAAGCGTATGGCCGGGCAAATGGAGAACCGGCAGATCGTCGAAGATGAGCAAAGGCAGTGGAGATGCCCGCCGCCGTCAAGACATTTCTGGATCGCTGCGGAGGCTAGTTCTGGCCGTGGCACGTCTGTACACTGTCCCGGACATCCCTCTCCACACAAGAATCTACGGCCTTCTCTCAGCCAAACGGGGACTTCGCCAGCCCCCAGAACCTTGGCAACAGAGATCCCAAGAATATTTGAACAGAAGTGGGCTTTGCATGTCTTAACAAACTTGGCATGTTTTGTCTCAGAGCCGAACAATCTCAGCAAGCACGACGCAGCTTAGTACATCTCCGCCAGTCTCTCGAACCTCTTGCTGTGCGAGAAGGGCGCGGCATGGACATCGCACTCTTCCCCCACTGTCTTTTTGGTCAAAGACTGCTGGCCTGCAGGATCTTGAGTGACCCCCGTGCGCCCAGCAGAAACATACCATCCTCCGAATTGTGAGGACCTCACACAGCTTTCTCTCGTCTTGCTGCTATGGGAGCAGGCAGGAAGTCAAGCGGCTTCTTGGTACGCTGGGCACCACTCACAGCATGGAAAACGGTGCCCCAGAAAGCAGCCCCGTCTCGTGCGAGGCATCGATTGTGTCGCCTCAGCAAGGAGGTGACATGTGCCCCTCGCTGCCGAACATTACTACATTGACTAGACTGACCTCATGGCTCCCGCAGGCCTTGACTGCGAGCTTTGCGCAGATCGAAGAGGAAAACATTGCCGGCCTAGCACTGTCAAACCCCGCATGACCGTGCGCTCGCTACCCCCACGAGCCTGTGTCACAGTAGCCAGAACGAAGCCGAAACCGCCCCGCAGAAAGCTACATGCTGGTACCTTCTCACTCTCGCTCTCTTAGTGCCGGCATGCAGATTGGCTAGCACATTCTGTGCTGAATGCATTCTTGGCCAGTCAAGCACACAGGATGCGCAAAAGGTCGAAGTCGGGGCACCGCTGAAATATCTTCTGCCCCGGCAGCTTGTGTCGGCATGGAAGCTGTTGCAAAGCAGGATCCATGTAGACCTCGTTGTCGTTCGGACTTTTGGTATACCGTGCCAGTGCCCGTCAGTCTGCATTCGCTCTGCAATGTCAACCTAACTGTATCGCCACTAGCGAAAGTCGGACACCGGGACCCAAACAGCGATAGACATTGATGCTCGGCAGGCCTGCGGTCTACCGCGGCAGCCACAACTCCATCAAGCTCACAGCTTAACAACGCCCTGAATCAGCGAACCTTGGCCGCCACTTCCTGCTGCCACCAAGGCGCTCGTCCTCGGAGTGCTCGGCTTCTGTGCTGGAACTCTTGATCCCACGACGCAGCTGAGGGCGCCGACTCATCGAAGGCCAGTGCCGGCAAAAAGGGAGGCATCACCTTCGACGTTGGCATGGACCCTATAAGATTACTGGCCTAACTAGCTGCTGCCACCTGGACGCCCAGCGGCGTGGCCGGCGCACCTGACTTCACCTTCACGGTACTGTCTGTTGACCAGCCGAAGTGTCCGAGCTTATGGTACCAGCACAGCAGAGCTACACCAGAACCTGCATCAGTCCAGCCGAGCCTGCCACAAAAGGCAGTCCCTCGGAGTCGCGGCCACGAGATACACAGCATGCGCGTCCTGCATGATACTTGCAACCACACCTGGTGCACTGAAAGGCCAAGACGCCCATCCCGGAGGGCACTCAATGCACCTTTGTTCTCACAGCGAGGCACCTCTTTACAGCCTTTGCTGCGAAAGACCCCACTGAGCCCGTGCAAGCACTTACCCACTTCCGGGCTGGCATCGAAGTCAGAATTGTCTTGAAAAACTGATTCTCAGCCGAGCCGAAAGCACAGGTTACATGCACTGACAGTCATTCATGCATCCACCATCCACTAGTCCGGTCCAGGTGGTCCTGGACGATCTAAGCCAAAACGAAGAATCAGTTTCAGGTGATGGTGGCCCATGTACAAGCATCCCGCTACGAATGTTAGCCGGAAGCCATGTGTGCTTTGCTTTGCACACTGTGTTCAACAAGCTTGATGTCTGGCCTGTTGCTGGACTTTGTGCCACGGCCTCAGGTCCTTGCCCCCTCGATGCGGATACTCTCTTTCTGTTGCCGAAAGCACTTCCGAAGTCTGAAACGATATCAGGGGCCTCAAGGACCTGGTGCACTGTCAGACAATCAAGCAAACACTATGATCAGCATCAGCGATTTTCAGCTTGCCAGCTGTGCTGTCGGCCCAATGCCGTGAAAAACAAAGGCCGACATGTCGGAAGATGCTTTCGCTGGCTTCGAGTTAGGAGTTAGGAGCCCAAGCCAAGCGGCTCCTTCAGTGCAAAATCTCACTGCTGTAAAAAGTTGAGCCTTGAATGGGGACTTCCGCCTGCTCAAGGCATGAACACGGTTAGCCGATCGCGGACCTTCTGCCGACAAATGGGGCACTCTGTCACTCTTGGTGCGCATTCATCCTTGGCAGGGAGAGCACGCACCGAAAGCATGCTAGAACAACGAGGCTATTGCGTTGCACGCTGCCGCAACAAAAGATGGCTTCATGCAGCACTCTCGCTTAGCTTGACCACTTCCTGACCAAGCATCACAGACGCAAAGATGCCGGCAGCGAAGCAGAACCTGGGCCCGGATCACGCTGGAGTACCATGTCTGTACAGTCGCGGGATCTTGCAGGCGTCCTTGCTCAGGCTGGCATGCAGACTGGCTGGCTTGGTTCGATGCACAGTCTTAACATGTCACAATGTGTCTTGTCTGATGATGCTGAGGTGCTGTATTCGCCAGGTGGTCCAGACATGCGATGCAGCAGCGTTCGCTGACCTCAAGCATGGACTCTAAGCCAAGATGTGCAGGTCAAAGCCTCGCCGCGGCATGGAAAATGTTGCTTCGAGCTTACTGTAAGGCTCTTGCTGCTTCTTGCCGCTGAGTCAACAGGGCAGCACGCTCCTCGCAACAAAGCCGAAATCAGCAGTTTAGACATGCAGTGCATTTTGATGAACCTGAATTTTCAACAGCTTCAAGTCTCCATTGAGTTGCCGTAGTTGCAACACATGGCTGACTAAATGCTCTGCACCACCAGGCAAGACACTCTTGGTTGTGAGCTCCAGAGTCTGAGAAGCTGGCCGTGCTCGTTCCCATTTAGGGCTCCCTATCTAGCCGATCTTGCTAGGTCCTAGGTTCCATTCTGATAACCAGCGAAAAAGCTGTCATAGGCAGATGTAGTGTAGTGGGGCTGCAGAAGATCCAAGGTTCCGCTTTAGATCTAACGACTTGTTTGCGCATTCGTCATGGATACGGGGCCGCTCTGGCCGCTCCTGCTCCAGTGCTTGAATTCGCTGGTAGAGTTGCCTGGAAGGAGACTCTGCGCTCGCAGAGGGGCACTGCAGGTCTCTGCTTTAACGGGAGCCTCTTCAGGCACAGCAATGCATCAACCTGCACGGAAGGGAAAGCAACAGCAACTACGCTTGGATGAACTGACTGCAAATAATGAACAGTTCGACAGCTGCATTCAGAAAGCGCCAGGCCTGAGATTCAAGTTCCGTTGTTTCCGCATCACTCACCTGCCGCTGGCCTGAATACGTCACCCAGTGCTCTGCAGGCTCGGCACACCGACGAGCACTTGAACTAAGCATGACTTGACTTAACGCACCGTTGCAAACTCCAGGCTTGCAATCGCATAACATAACAGAGGCAAACCATGGTAAACCACGGCATCAGCGGCCTTGCAGCGTCTCCTCGGCTGCCCTGGCCATCCGATCGTGAGCTGTTCCATGTCGCAAGTTGGAAGAATCGGCTACTTATGCAGCTTACGCGGGCAGGAACCTGAAACTTCACCTTGCACTGCTGCATGCTGAAAAAGCCGTCACGCCTTTGCAGCTCTTCATTGTCCTTCACAAGTCCCGCTGACTTCTCCTTAGCACGAAGCAACTCTGACCCTCGCTGTATAATCGGTTTCGTCTTTGGGCGCATGCCAAAGTCGTGAAGGCCTGACCGAGCAAATACCCTTCACGCTACGAACCCATGGTAAGCTGCGGCCTATGCGTTCACTACCGGGTACCCAAACACTCAGGACTTTCAGAGCCTTGCAAAGTAAGTAGATGCCTACTTTCGCGGACATCGTGAGAACAGGCAGCAAAGCACATCATGCAGGCGCAGCAATCCGAAAGCACCCCAATTCCATCAAGAGGCCCGCTCGCTGTCGAGGGTCGCCTAGCAGGACAAGCCGTCAAGGTCTGGGCATGGTAGAAACCGCTCTGCTCACGAGAGCTTGGTCTTGTCACCCCGTTCCCACCTGTAAGACCTGCCGGAGCTCACTCTGATGACTTAGCTGCCGCTTGCACTGCTGCAGCTCGATCCGAAGGTTGACGAGTTCCTGGCATCAGTGGGTTGCAGCTTGCTGGAAGCGGGAGATATTCCCAAGATTTCAACTGGAGTCTCAAACTTCCGTTCTGTTTTCCGTGTCAGGGTGAGTAGTGCACGACAAACCAAGCCGACGCCAGTTCCTCAAAAACCTCTGCAGTGTTTGTGGCGTCATAAGCGGCAAGAACTCAGACGTCGGCTCGAGGTTTAATTAAACAGCCGTGCCTCTGAGGCATCCCTTGTGGCACATGTTGTCTGCACGGCTTTGGGTGCAGAGCTGTACTAGCCAAGTTTGTGCACAAGATATTGATGTCGCAAAGGTGCTTCTGTACAACACTTGCATGTATGCACATACACTAAAGTCATGATGAATGATGAATGAATTTCACCATCATCGGCATTCGTGCATTCGTGACTTTCCGCTATACTCCAGACACTTCAGATTCATGGTTCCCAGCTGTGCCGATTCTTTACATGGTGCGGCTGGGCTGCGAACTGAAATCTCGACACCGTCACCCTTCCATGTCCAACCCTCCACTGTACAAGACGGTCCTAGCGAGGGCGGAGCTCATGGAGGCTGCTGTAATAGCCAGGCTGCACCCAACTGTATGGCAAGGTGCAGGTGTGCAGGCTTCCGAAAGCATCAAGCAAACATCTAGTATTGCTAGCTGCTGCTAGCCTTCCGAGGACAGGGAGGCTTAGGGCTTCTTCACGCCACAAGTACGGAGCAGTCCACTCGCAGGTGTGAAGTTGTCTTTGGTCGCCTGGTGTTGCGCTCAACCCTGAACTCTTCGTCTTCCTCCTCGTCGTCCTCCTCATCCATCTCAACGAAGGTGTTTCGCACGACGATCTTGGGTTGCTGCTGTGCAAACTTTATGCGCTCCCTCAGGAGAGCCAAATCCGCATCGGGCAGGAAGCGAGGCTCTACACCCTCGTGCACGCCCGGTGCAGTGGATCCCCCATTGGCACGGCGGTAGGCCGTCTTTTGTAGAGTGAAGGCTTCAAAGAAGCGAGCACGAACAGAGTTCCACTCCTCCCGAGCCACCACGCCTCAGCTGGAATTCGAAGCGTTTGGAACTAACAATGGCTTCGAGCGAGGGGTTGCCAAGGTGTTTGCAGCCGGGCTCCACAATTCCACAATTTTTTGGGGGAGGGATATGTTGTAGCTAGCAGCGTGCGATCTGTCGGAAACAAAGCGCCTGAATGCCGCATTCAGGCTGCGATCAAACATTCCACTTGCGAGCAGGTCAAGGGGCGGGAAATAAAGTCGGAGTCGGAGTGAGTTGGTGACGCTAGCCAAGTCACACGATCAATGCCGAACAAGAGCATGCTCAACGTTGACATGGGCCAACATAGCTGGCAGCCGAGGCACATTGATACGGAACGAGCTGGCGACCATCGAGTAAGTTGTATGTCTGAGCACTCGCACCAATGTTCTCCTTCGGCTGCAGGGAGCTTTGGAGCTTTGTCTCTTCTCAGCTCTAGTCTGGGCTGACATTGGAATTCAAAAACCCAGTGCCGAGGCAGGCCCAAAGCACTGCATACATTTCAGACCCTTTGCAGTCTTGAACTCGTCTTTTTTAAACCCATCTCCAGAAACAGCTGGATGTAGTCCGACAGGTAGAACTTGCTGCTGCCCGTCATGCCTGAATATCACAGCACGTAAACTGCAGCCTGCAACGAGGTTGCCGACCATCACATGTAGACTGGGGCGCTGCGCTGGTCTGTACTGTTCAGAAGGCATGTAAGACTCAGAGCTGCCAGTACTGTAAGCTTCCAGATCCGCGCCTGGGTGATAGCGAACCCAAGTGGTGAGTCCTGAATGCGTATCAGGGTACTCCTTTGAAGGTTGAGATCACGCTGCATGGAAACGCCCTTGAGCTTGAAGACAGGCTGCCCATGCGTTGGCCGGCATCAATGCGTGTGACAGCATCCCCCGGGCTTGGAGTCTGCACTGGAAGCCTCATTGGCATGCAAATACCCATGCCTTCCCCAGCGGCACACACAGGTTGTTGAACGGCTGCCAGCCATTTTACTGCCGCGAAAAGGGGCATGTGGATACGGGTGTGGGTAGTAAGTTCCAGCTCGAGAGAGAGGAAGGACAGAAATGGAAGAACTGCCCACTGTGAGAAGGATCAAGGGGTATGGTGCAAGTATCTCCTTCGGTGGCACTGTGCTTTGGCCATGAGTGCCGCTCCAGTTCATCCAAGCGGCTGGGGCATTCCCCTCTTGAAACTTTGAATGGCCAGGACCTGGGTTTTCTGCTCCGAGGCACTCGCACCGTGAGACGTGTGACATAGCATAAAACACCCTGCAGAGCTCAAAAAACCTGATGTGCGGTCGAAGTTCAACATAGAACTGCTGGTCCATGGAGCGCATCTCCGAAATCCCTGGACGATTCAAGAACCACTGCGCTGTACGGCGGCCCGACTCCAACCTGCAGGGAACTGCAGTGCACTGCAGAAAGTCTCGCCGGCAAGAAGCATGAAACAACTCAAGCCAACGCCCATTGCTGTCCTTTCGCAACTCCAAACGGAGGTCGCTATGTTAGTATTGTTAGAGTTTCTTCATTTTTTGTGCCAATATTGTGGTGCAGTCGGCTATGCTCTGTCTGGCATGAGACCTGAGTGTCTGCGTCACCAACAACCTTGCTAGCCTTGAGCCTGTGGGCTCGCAACTGTCTTGAGGTACCGATCCAAATCCGGTGTCCAAATGTGCCGGCGGCTCCTACACCCAGACTGGCGCGACTTCGACCCGCAAACCGTAAGCTGCAGCAAACAACTTACTTACTTCCATTCGCCAGGCAACAACATCATGTAGTGGATCTTCGCCCAGTTGGCAAACTTGTCTTCTGGTACACGAAGCACGCAGTTCACCACAAACTTATCTGGCTCCCCTTGCGGACGACACACCTCAAGAAGCTGAAGGAGCAGCTTACATCAGAACCGTTGTCTGGATTCCCTGGAGGGTGGTTTCGCCAAGGCGCCAAGAGTCCTTCGAGAGGCTCAGTCTGATCGAAGAATGCGCAGGCACTGTCGCCCCGTTCTGGGTAGTCTCGTCTCACCTGCACAGGGAACCGACGCATACTGAGCACGAAGCTATGCACGAGAAATTGTCGAGGCGCTCTCTGATGCAATTCGGTCTGCTTCGCCGGGTCGTAAAAGAAATAGTTCATGAAGTGGCCAGCAAGGTCCCCGAAAAGGACGCTGCAAAGCCGAAGCAACCGCCAAGAGGCCCAGCGCTTCACAACAGCATCTCCCGGGGCCAGCCTTAGATGCACCGTTTTAAGCTAGGACGCAGCTAGGAGGCTCCAAGGCCACTGCCTTGATCCACTGCAGTCGCATTTTTCGTCGAGGTGCTGGTTCAAGACTTCGAAACTCGAACCCGGGTTTTCGCTTTGTGACCATGCTCGCACTTCCGGCCTGACCAGTACACCTGCCGTGTTCTCCGGAGCATCGGCGATGGTGATATCCTGCGAGCTCACCAAACTCGAGTTTGACGAGAGCGCTTCGGGAAACTTCGCGAAAGAGCCGTGTCCTGGTAGGAAAATTTGATGAGGTGGCCACCCCAAGGGCTCACACAGTGCGAGAGGGTTGACAACGGCCTCGCCAAGCTGGTCTCCCAGCCATCCTGAGAAAGAAGGCCTGGGGCCAGATGGAACCAGTCCTCAACGCGCTCTGGACGTACGGCCATGGCGATACCCTGCTTTGATTCGCCGAGAGTGCTGAAGTTTAAACCTCTTTTGGGCAATCGTGCTGGCAGCGGATGCGTTCAGCTCATGCAAAACTGATTTATGCACCTGTGTGTTCAAGCAACTGTGCTGGCAAGGAAGACGGCAAACATCAGCAAGCCATTGCCATGGAAACCCTTCTGCTCGACCTCCTCATCCACGTACGCACGCTGACGCCAGCATCCAGTGCGCGGCTGACCCTTCGGAGGCCGAGCCCTAATCGGTGCCTTAGCTGAGGACGGAGCAGCGCACACAGCCTCCGGCGCAGAACTGTCGAAGCTCATGTCTACGCAATTGCGCACATTTGTATGGCTGCCCTTGGTGCGATTGGCTCACTGATACGTTCCTCCGTGGCTGAATGCCTCTAAGCTGCAGTGAGCTCCGGGTCTTCTGGTCCAGCCGACGTTCGCATGCAAGAGTCTGGCAATTTGCGCAAGCAAAGCCCGAGGCGAAAGCTTCATCGTTGTGCTGCAGTCAATCCTGTAATCCACAAGTCCTGAAAAATGTCTACGAGCAGTTACGGATCTCAAGAACAAACAAAAGCCGCCTCTTGCAGCAGCTCTCTGGAGGTCAGCACCCAGGCTCCGCGCGAGGATGCCGAGGCTTGATCCTGGGCTGTTAGCCTTTTATGGCAAGGCTCAGCAAGCTAGCATTGGCCACTGAGCGACCGCCGAAGGTGCGCCCAAGGCTACCAGAACGTCGACTTTGAAGACGAGTTGAAACTTCGGACATGCCTCGGAAATCACTGTCATGCGCATGTGCGTCCAGCAACACCGGTCGCCCCGCAACCAGCAAGACTAAGTTAAGTAGCTGGGATGACGCATCCAGCTCTCTGCCTTCTGAGTTGCACGACATCATGGAAGACGAAGTAGAGGCGCCATCGGCAGAAGCACTTCGTCGCAAGGATCCTGAGCTGCTGGACGAAGTCAGGGCCACACGATGACACAGTCGATGCCTTTCTCTGTCATCTACGTCTCTGCATGTGCATATATCCGGCATAAAACGAAAACGAACCTAGAACTTAAATAGACGTACATACATGCAGGTGACACCATGCATATGTGCAGAGGTGGGTTCCCTAGCTGTCCGAAGTAAAACCATGCCCAAACCAGCTCCATGATGCAGTGACACAGGTATGCTGTAAACTTGGGCGAAGCTCCAGAGGACAGGTCCTCGCAGCCAGCAGCTTCAAACCTGGAATGGACATCAAGTCATGAAGTTAAACCCTGAGCAGGGCCAGGGCCAGAAACATTCCTGCAACAAGGTGAACTTGTGTTTGTGCCAGGGAACGGCGGGAACATCTCAGCTGCATTGTCGAGGTCAGTGGAGGGAAGGGTAGGCGGCAGCGACATAGCCGAAGTCACTGGCAACACCAGCATTCATGTGGGAGGCTCCTTCAAGCCTTTCAGACAAGGTGCACAAGAGACTGATTCTACGTTTTGTCCCAGGGGCTCTGACAGCTTTATGGGTCGGGTTATTGCGTAACTTCGGGACACTCGGTGGCGGGTGACTTCGAGCTGCATCACGGTGTCTGGTCATCGTATGTCATGAAGCGTCGGGCCACAGCTGCAGTGACAGTTGAAGGCGATACGCTAGTCCGCTAGCTGGTCCGCCAGTGCAGAACCAGGTGCAGCCCCTGCAGAATCTGCAGGGAATCACGCTTGAAACGTGTAGTTAGGCCCGTCTGGCTATTTCAGGACTGCAGTCGATCTGTGCAGAAGTCCTGCCCTTCTTCTGAAAGGCGCATAGCACGCACCGGTCCAGACCTCAGACGGAGAAGCGTGATGCGGTGCAAGTTTCGAAGACTCGTTCCGTGGAGATCTTGTCGTCGCTGCCTGTGTGCTTCTTTATTGTGCCGTCTTCTGCTTGACCCTTCCAAAACCCCCTCAGAGGACATGCTTTTCTCGTCTTGCTCAGATCGCTCTGCGATGTTCTATGCCTCGCTCTCTGTACAGTGGCCAGAGCAGGCCCATACGTTACGGCCGCTCACTGACTCATTGAACCGGCTAGACTCCTAGACTTTGTGCACGTCAATGCATCAGCAGACACAGCCTAACGTATGTTGGGAAACTCGCAGAATCGAACAGTCGAACTTTTCAAGATTATCCGAAAGCACAGTGCTGCTACTGCGAGACGACTTTCAGAAGCGCTTCGTAGGCGTTCTGCAAGGCCTGAGGTATGAGCTTGCACTGTCGGGCCCAGCTTGGCACTGGTATCCGCGGCTTAGACCCTGCATGATTCCTGCATGCCACGGCAATGCTCAGAGACAACAGCTGACACAGCGCTCGCGGGCCGATCAAGACATTAGTGAAGTACAGGATGTGATGAGCGGTGGCAGAACGAAACACTTCGGCAAAGTGCCTGGAACGCTGCTGTCGAGCCTCCTGCCCAGAAAGTAGTGACGAAGCTAAATCTATCCTGGCTCTCGGCTTGGATGCTGGAGCTCTTGATGTTTTGTCATGCCAGAAACTGAAAGTGTCCTTTGTCTGGATGTTGTTGAAGCGCAAGCTTTCCTCATCGAACGGACATGTTTGAGCAAGGGTGGCTTAGCTTGGCGCCGCTCTGTCGCCACTACTTCACTGTATTGGACAGGAGGCGATACGCGCTGCGCAGGGTATCTGAGGTGGGAAGTCCAGTCGTTGGCAGCTGCAGGACCTGATGGACAGGGTGCACACGCGCGGTCTGCCTGAGTGCAGCGGAATCCCCTGCACACCCGTGACAACCCGTGATGTCCTCGTTGCGGCCCCTGAAAACAAGACCGCTTCCGCTACGGCAAAATGATAACAACCTCACTGGCCGCTAGTCCCATCTGCTTGCTAATCCTGGCCTGCAGGTGCTGCTGCAGTGTGGCGCTTGGGTTAAGGCTCGGTGCCTGCGATTCATGCATCTCGAAAGCAGCCCTACAAAGTGTTTAGGCATCCCTCTAGACTCATATGTCACGAAAACCGATGCCGCGCGCCTGGGTATCTGCGCCGGGAAAACCGCTCGCGGATGCACGTGCCTTGTAGACTTGGTCAGTTCTCACTGCAGCTACTGGGTAGTTTGGATTCATCCCAGCGGCCAAATGCGGCCAAGACGCCTTCCTCCCTTGCCAACCCTGACCTTAGATGAGTCTGGCACAACGCATGGTGCGCAAGAGGCTAGGGCACACAGTCTGCAACTCCATCCTGATTAATGGAAGGCGCCGTCCTAGAATGGCACGATGCCTGTATCTGGTTTTCGTTTCTGCCTCGATAGTTCCGCAGGTCCTTCGGTTGCTTGCCAGGAGCGGCTCGCAAGGCTCAGCATACGTACTCACCTACTCACTCCTTTCGTGACTTCGATTGACATCGATGGCATAGTAGCGAGAAGACGTATGCCGCAACCGCCCACGCTTGTACCCAGTTTCGACAGAGTGACGGCGCCAGCCTTCTTCAGGGTCGGCTCTGGAATTGCCTTCCAGAGCAAAACGGCAGGCGGTTCCAAAAACAGGTTCGTACAGATCCAAGTCAAGCAAAGGCAAAGCTTTAGGATGGATGACGGCCCCGCAACGCCTTCAGGTGCCTGCCGTCTGGCATTTTGCTCGGCGAAGAACTTCTCCAGCTTTTGTCTGCACGCCTTCGTGATTCAGCACTGAACCCTCACAGTGCCCCACCGACACAGGCAACTATGGGTACAGGTTCGCTGTTCCTGACAGTGCCATGCTATGTCAGCCAC
The DNA here is from genome assembly GCA_905231915.1 of Symbiodinium necroappetens. Classification (NCBI taxonomy): domain Eukaryota; class Dinophyceae; order Suessiales; family Symbiodiniaceae; genus Symbiodinium; species Symbiodinium necroappetens. The sequence continues at coordinate 24,641 of CAJNJA010030709.1, forward strand.
GACCGCCCAGGCACAATGTGCCAAATACACTGACTGTCCAACCACAGGGCGCTCCTCTGCTCGGGCTGCCGCCTGCGGAATGCCTTCGGCATGTCTTGTCGGTGCGACAACAATGGAACTAGCTAAGCCACCCGCCTCCCAGAAGCTCTGCTGTCTCCCAGCTGCTGGCCGCCTCCAATGTGAAACGCTCATGGCTGAGGGCTCGGCTTGGTGTCTTCCTTGAATGCCATGCCTCGGCCAGAAAGCCCAGCTGCTCAGCGGCCTCGCCTCTCATACGACAAAGTCAGCCGCCACAAGCGGAGCGCGATGGATTGCACTAATTACTTCGCATGCGATATCGCAGTCATGTGTCACCACCGGGACACTCTCCTCATTTTTCATTGACCTACAGCGAACAGTAACTCTTGTCTCTAAAACGAATGGAGTTGACGGACAAGCGAGAGCGCAGTCTGGTCAAAGCAGGCGGTATCACCTCCGGCCTGACGGCTTCAGGATCAGACCGCACCACGACAAAAGGAAGGCACCGAAAAGCAATGCAAGCGCGAGACACAACTGACAAAGAGAACGGAAAGCAGAAAATGAAGACAACACCGAAAACAAGCAGACAAGGAAACAACAAGGCGACGGCAAGACCACTGAAGGCAACACCGCCTCATGTTGCCCAAGTCTCCATTCGGGCACGTTGGCTCTGAGAGGGGGTTCCCGCTCGAAAGCCTTGCGACCGGTGGTGGTATAGTGATTAAACCACTGTGCTGTTTCTATATGAAGACACAACGCTGACGACAGCGATGTCGGGCTGGGGCTGGGTCTTCGGCAAAGCACACAGACTCCGTCGAACAGTTCAAGTGTTCCAACACAGTGTAGGTGGAGGCTGCCTGGCCTCGTGCTGCATGGGCTCGAGCCAGGCTCGGGATCAGCGCCAAGGCATCGTTTGCATCTGCGAAGGCATCCTGCCAGTGCGAGCCGCGCGAGGGCGTGCGAGCTTCGAGGTTCCATCAAAACCTCCATCTTGCTCACACGCGCCTGCCACTGGCAGAGCTGGTTGCGCAGCTCGGAACGCAGACACAACGCTTCCGCACGTGCCGCCTTCCCATTGAGCATCCGAGGCATGAGAAGTGAGGCAAGCATTACAGCAGGACTGACTCCCACGACTTTCCGAGCCCGGAGCCCAGGCTTTGTGGGGGGCATCATCTGAAATCTACCAGTAGCTGGCTTGCCGGAAAGACTTGGGGTTTGGGAGAAGGGGCCCGCACCCTGCACCACATTGTGCCATGTGACCTGTATGATGCCCCGAGATGGCAGAGTGTTGTCCATGATGGCTGAGACGAACACCAAACACGATGAAGGGCCTGCCACGTGCTGCGTGCTCCTGTCGCCTGCGTCTTGCTGAAGCTTGCCATGGCTCGCGAGCAGCCAAGCAAAGCTGAGATGATGTAGAGGAATTGCATTTCCTGCCCCGAACGCATCCCGCACGCACCTGACACTCACCTCCCCCAGCTCGTTTCAATCACATTGCACCCCCGGCTGTTCCTCTGCCCCTCAAGCACCAAGCCGAAAGCTCCAGCTCTCCTGAATACGCCGGATGTGTAGAAATTACCCAGCGCTTGAAAAACGGTTGAGATAGTCGCCTTGAGCCGTTTACCTCCTGTCCGCTGGTGCTCTTATCCGTCTTAGCCTTCGTGGTAGGGCCTTCCTCCTCGAGCTTTGCGCGCTCGGTCCTCTGGGTTGTGGGGCCATGGGGCTTGCGGTGCTGTCGGTCGGGCCTGGTGAGGCTGTGGCTCTGCCGTGTGCTTTCGGGTTGCCCTGCCCACGCACGGAGTGCTTGGATTGCCTCGTTCTCTGCGGATGCGGAGAGGATGGCCTGAGCAAAAGAGCTGAGTCTCTCCGAAGGAAGCACACGGCCCAGGCCTCCGAGAGAAGCTTGACTGCTTCTGATAGCTGCCCCAGCTGAACAGCCCCCATGGCACGGCGCATCGGAGACTGCACACCTTGGCACTTTCAGGATTTGGGATGATTTGGGCACCCTCGTGTGGAACTGTGGAACTAATCTTGCATTGGATATCTTGGCACAACCGTCAACTGATCATGTCGTGGATGCCATGGTGACCAAAGCTGCTGTGGCACGAGCCCGCCGTGCGGCCTCCTCGCGGCGGGATGTATGCGCGGCTTGCGACAGCCGCAGCATGCAGGGAGAGGAGCTGACTGCAGCCTGTCACGCAGCCACAACCATCAAGGACGAGGTCGCGAGATTTCATCTCCTAGCCTGCGCCGACATGACTGTGAACGTTTAGTGCAGCTGTCAGCACGGCAACACGTGAGTCTTGTCAACCCCGGCACCGCAGGGACGCACGCTTCTCTCAGGGCCAAGGTGCTGAGCTGGTCGTGGCGGTACAGGTATAGACACCTCTAAGGGCGTAAGCACATGCCAACACAGTGCAAACCGCACGAGAGAAGGGCTTGTCTCTTGGATGCTGAATAACGTCACTTTTCGCTCCTATTCCAGCCTAGGACCTAGGAGCCTTCATCACCAGGCGTTCCGCTGACCACCAGCCGCGGCCGCTCAGCTCTGTGCAAGGGAACGGCGTCCTTAAACCACTGATAGCCTCAGAGATCCGAGAAGACAGAACCACATTAGAACAAAAACGAACTAATGCTACACGTTCTTATTCGATTGCGAACTGTGGGCAAGGCTGCTTAGACTCTCCCCAGCCAAGAGTCGCACGGTGCCCTGAAGGCTGACAGCCAGGCACGTTAGAGAAGCAGTGCCGGCCCCAATCTCTAGACCTGCGCTGGCCACAACGCTTGCGGAAGCCGAAACAACTCCCGCCGGACTCATGCCAGGGAACAAGACGGCGGCTGCCGCAGGAAGATCGGCTCTGAGGAACTGGAGCTGGAGGCCTCGCGGCTTTTTTTCGTCACAGCGGGCACATGCCCACCAGGCCTGCAGCCCAGCCAGCCCGGCAGGCCTGGTAAGCTTTCTCCAGGATGTGCCTGCAACAGGCGGCGGGCATCGCAGCAGCTGCAATTCGAGTCGGTAGGCCGGTAGGCCCAACCAGAAACGTTGCCTTGCAGTCCCATCAGCGCAGCCTCCCAACGAGACACCACTCAAAGGCTGTCTGAGGGTGGGGGAGCGGTGGTGATCGCGGCAGCCGTACCCCTTCCCAGCATCGCCTGTAATGTGCGCAACATGTTATTTCAAGCAGGCCAGCCTTTCGCGAGGAGCTGCAGATCCGACGAACCAACAAGTGGACGAAGCAGGGACCTTTTTTGCTTGCTGTGTTTGCTGGTCGCGCCACAGGACCCATGTCCTCCTTCCACCCCGAACAGGCCAGGCCGACAAAGCTTTCACGGCATGCTCTGTTTCAGGACAGCAGTGGTTGCAGCGCAGCTCTTCCGCAAGGTCCTGGCGAAGCCAAGTCAACCTCTACTGATCCAGGCCTTCCTCCCGTTAACATGCACATGTGGGCATGAGGCCGCCCGCTGTTTCATTCCCAAGCCTTATTAGACAAAGCGCATTCGGCTGACAGCCTGCAAAGCCTTGCAGTCAACGCACGCGGATTCCATTGCTTGCACCTGCAGGCATCACTTGCAGTGGTGGACAACGCCCGTTTCGGGTACTGTACGCAATGTACGAAACGTTCAAGCCGGCTGGCACAGGCCCATAGGATCCCACAGGCCTGGCCTGCGAAAACTGCTCCTCGCCAAGGAAAGTTACGTCCTGTGGCCACACGGCAAGATGAGGCGACTCCGCATCATCGGAGGAGCGCAGGAAGGACTCCAAAGCTCCTGCCTCACTCCACCGGGATAAGAAGTCACAGATATATGTTAAATGCATTATATATGCCAGCTCTCAATACAAGAAACCCCTGCCTTAGGCAGGTCTTTGGCAAAATACCTTGTGGCAGCTGTACGGCATAATGCCAAGACGTCAACTCGCATCATGCAGGCTGTGCCTGACTTGCAGCTTGAGTTGCCAGCAAGGGGAGCTTCCGAATTTGGCTGAAAAGAAAATCCACGTCTCGGAGGCATCTCCTGAAGAGGAGACGAACACGCCGGCCGGCCCATGCCGCCCTTGTCTCGCATTGCATATTGAAGCCGGGCTGCGCTTCACATAAGCCGGCCGCCCTTCGAATCGGTCGGTCTCCACGTAGACTCCGCGAAGGTTGGGCCACGGGCTGGCCACTTTCAGCTGCATCGGTGTCCAACGCAGTTCACATCAGCATTAGACAAGGGCTAGCGGTGTTCATGTATGGCTACAGCTTAGGGCATATTCCACTAGGCTAAGATTTTCCGATGCGGACTTACCGCTTGACTAGTTTTGGCTTCGAAGACATGCTCGAGAGGAGATTCCGGGGATTCAATGCCAAGCAAGCGGCTGTGCAAATCTGGCCAGATGCATCACGAACAACAGCCGCGACACGGCGCCAGAAAGACATGTTCCTTGACCTGAAGGACCACATGCTGGGACTGACTCGTTCCTTGGCCGGGTGGTGTACGAAACAGGAGTCCTTCATGCTTGTGTTCTATTGTGAGTCACCTGTATTCCTTGGGCTTCTGTCATGGGGAAGGCGCCCCGACTTCCCTACTAGTTACTAGATCACGATGGCGGTGGCACCTTTTCTGACCTCTCAGTGCGGAGATCCTCTGTGTCTTGTGTACATCCGAGGTGAGGCACCTTGACCCAACTAAGCTCATAGCATCAGTTGCTGCCGATCCTGTCCCAGGCCCAGACTGCAGAAGCTTACACCTGCTCATGAAAAAACAGTTTCTGAATATGGGTTTGGGATTTCAACTTACGATGCATGTGTAGCATCCTATGCTAACTCTGCGCGAGTCCGGCAGCTGCGTTCGGAGAGCGGACACGCCTTTGGCAGGACATTTCCAGGGGCATCAGCTGGAAAATGGGTTCCCCCAAACTCCCTCGAGAACGCGAAAGGCAAGCGCAGATGAACTGAGGAACTCCATTATGATGCACTGGACTCTGTAGATCTCTGAAGCGAAAAGGCGCTTACACCAATGCGTGCTCGGACTGAAACAGGTAGCCGGTCCACACCACCAATGTGGCAAGACTCCCTCGCCATTGGAAGTTAAAAGACCCTGTGCATTGCATGTTACACTTCTAGTCTACACCGCAATCACTGCAAAGGCAAGGTTGTCAGAGTCGGAGCAAAACCAACGAACTTTCAGCTCCGACATCTGTGGACAGAAAGAGGCTCAAGACATCTCTGGTCGAGATGCTCACCATGGGCTGCACCAAGCGAAACGCAGCGAAACTGTCATGCCAAGCCAAGCTGCTGATGCTCTTACACACTGAAAACTACGGTACCAGTGCTTCTGCCATGACCGCCATGGTTTGCGGCTCCATTTGAACTGGGATCCATTGTCACTTGTGGGTTGCACATGCAGCTTGTCATCCGGGTGTTACCTGCAGCTACGTGCATGTGTGGTGGACATTCTGTAGGAAGTGTTCGGCTGCTAGAAAAAGGATAAAGCTGAAAGTCGCAAGTGACTGTGGACCCCAATCCATGGGTATGCTACGGCATACTTGGGCAGGTGCTGTCGCCATCAACGACGCTGGCATATTTAGAAGCCGTCTTGACGGCCCCGATTCCTTTTTGGATGGTGAGGTGTGCTTGGTGTTGGAGTGAGCTCAAAGCTTTGGAGAGTTCTCTTGAGCTTGATCGGCGTGATCTGCCCATGGTTTGGAGCTTCCGATCAGGCCGAGTCGTCTCCCTTCGGAGCCCTTCCGTCCTCTACCTGCAGCAGGCATAGGCTGTCACGGGATTACTCGCAGCGACTGCTGGCCATGCCTGGTCGGCCCGAGTTGGAGTACATGTACAACATTCAGATTTCCGAAGAAGCTGCAAGACATGCACGGTCAAGGCCTTATCATACAACGACACGATCGAATCACGATGTTATGAGGCAGAGCCAGTCGGGGGAAAATGTGTGTCATATGGCCCATATGTATGTATATATATATATATTATATATTATATATATTATATATATTATATATATTATATATAATATATATATTATATATAT
>CAJNJA010030720.1:0-19469 GCA_905231915.1 Symbiodinium necroappetens
GTGGTGGGGGTGGTGGTGGGGGTGGCGGTGGCGGCGGCGGCGGCGGCGGTGGCAATGGTGGTGTCATGTTGGCTTTCGCCACAAACACAACAATGCCTGACCTCCAGCAAGCACGACAAGGCCAGAAAAACATGCCACGTCGCCAGTACCAACTTACGCCTCAACCTGGCACGCAATTTGCCCAGATCAATGTAAGTGCTGCACACTGTACTGGAACTCAACGCGGTCAATAGCACCACCGGCAGTGATTTTCACAGATGCAACTCTCCTGCCAGAAATATGGCACGAAGAAACAACCAAAACACCGCGGTTGTCGCAAGCATCCTCGGTGGAGTCGCCCGATGTGGGTCGTCTTCGCGTTTGCTGACCTGCTTCAGGAGCAGAAACACGGTTGGTCGTGTTTGTTCAAGTCATGTTTAGTCGGAGGCATGCCACACGGCTGCATGCATGTAATGTTGCAAGACAAAACAGGCACCGACTTCTGACACTGGAATGTGATTCGTGGTATTTACAATGTGGTTCTGTTGCTCGATGGACGGCTTGACAAGCGTAGAACTGTAAATGTGCATGCATCGCACGGCTTTTCGACACATCCGATATTATGATTGTTCTCAAAAATGTGCAAGATAGAGGGGAACTGCAACATCGAAACACGCCATGCATCGCCATGCTGCTCTGCCTGTGGTGCCGTGCTCATTTTTACCCTCGGAGTGATCCAGGAATATGAAAGCTTGGGTACAAGCGCAGGTGGCAGCGCGGTCCTCCGGACTTCATGTGATCCTCCTCTTGCAGCTGTGACCGCCAGTTGCTGCAAGCAGTTCTCGCAGGGCATGTAGCGAGCAAGCACCGTAATAATAGAATACAACATTAAACCTCAAGGTCAACACTGTTTTTGCAGGATTTCGAAGAGCATGCGAGCCGGTTTTTTGTTGCGATTTAGGCTTGGGGCGCAAGCTCCTGAGAGTTTAAAGTCGTGTGGAGTCTTTGGTTTCGGGGCGTTCGGGCGCTTCTGTTCCAAGGAATACTACTGAGACAGTACATGAACGGCCACAGGCCCATCTAGGCCACTCGGGGCTACATGTTGGGATATTTTGGATATCGTTCGGGTATCGTCCAGTCCAGCTTGGGAGGGTAGTCTAGTATCCAACATTTCCATCCAGAAAAAGCGACACCCTTACGAAACCCTAAGCTAGGGTCATAATGGCAACATTGCTGTATTCGGGTATGGTATTTAGGGCGTCCCACAGCGTTTTACTGGACACCAATAACATTCGTTATCTTCGACAACCGCCTCTGTCAAATCATCTGTCTGCACGGCGCCTGCGTGCCACAGAGCTGAAGACTCCGTGCTTGCATGGTAGTAATTGCTTGCATCTGCCATTGTTGCGTTTGTTGTCCGCTTCCGGCTTCTAGGCGTGACTGACTTGACTAGTCTGCAAACAGCGCGCCTGCAAAGAGTGTCCTTAAATCGCCTTGCGCCGATAGCCGACATGCCGGTGCAAACTCGAAGCTCTGAACCGAAGCGGGAAGACTGACCGTCTTGCATAAGACCTCGACAGGCCCCTGGGGAATAGGATCAAAACGCAAGCTATGGGAAGGTTGCAGGGCTGAAGGTCTTACGAAGATACCGAGAAGCCAGGAAATAGGACGAAACGGAAGGTGAGTCTGGCTTGAAACTCCTGAAAGCACATCTGTGGGGCCTCGATGGAACGGACTGGAATGTCTGGAACCTGGCCTGCGCACATGCGGGACGATTGGAGGATTCAAGCCTGGTCGTAGCATCCACAAACGACATCCCCCACCAACACATCCTGCCTTCGGTGTTTTCAGCACGGTCTTCTGCCTGCTGTCGTGGAGCATCGCATGGCCTTAGCTTGACGCATCAAGTAAGACACACAGAGTTTCACACACAAATCTTCGGCAAGCTGCAAGAGCTTGCTTGACTTGGACCCGGCGATGCTGTTGAGTTCCATGGAAGCATTTTGGGCTCAAGGCTGGCACCATGAGTTATGCCTCTTTACGCTGCTCGCGGCCATAGTCCCAATGATGTGGCTTCAGTACATTTCAGTACGACACACTCCGCTGGAGATAGCACTGTTACAGTTCGTTCGCGTGCGCCGCTCAAAGCCAGCGAGAGTGCGGCACCAAGTACTGCAATAGCACAGGTGTCGTGATTGAAACGAGCAGATACAGCATGTCGAACTGTAGGAGAATCGCCTGTGCATCGCCAAGTGCCCGGGACATTGCCAAGCCAGGTACATCGGTGCCTGGCGTTTGTGTTGGCACAGCAAAAAACTCAAGGAAGCCCATCCACACAAGCAGTGAGATCCAGGCCTTTGAGGAAAACACGACGAGCATCTATGCCAGACACGAGCATCTGCCGCACCTAGCAGCTCAAATGGGCTGTCCCACACACTGCCAAGCTGCACGGACGGCCGCAACCACCTCGCCCCCCGCTGCCGCCATTCGGCCTCGTACAAGCCCCTCGCACAAACACCAGTGGAACCTCTCGATTGAGCAACACGAGGTGTCGGCACTCGGCAATGTCATCAATGTCATGATCGACAGTCTCGAAGAGCACCTCCCCACCACATCCAAACAAATCCGAGAAGCTCCCCGACACAGACCGAACCACACCCAGCGCCTTCTGCTGATGGCAAATGACCATCCGCGAGTCCCCGACATGCGCGCAGATAACGACACCAGCCTTTGACTCCATATCATTTTGGCCCATCCCTCAAACTGTGATGTCCCATCTTTGCCTCGGCATCGATCAACGCCAACGTGGCCGTCGTCCCTGGACATGCGTTTGATGGTGTGGCAAGAAGCAACATCCCGCATCATGCAATCGACCGTCATGTGGGGAATCGGACAGACATGCATGGGAGCCTCGCAATGCGAATGTTACTGCAAAACTGTGAAGTCCGGAAAGATTGCGCAGTATGCCAGGCGAATGATGCTGTATGCTTTTAAAACGAATGTCAGCTCCCGGTGCCTGACCACTCGGCAAGCCCTCCACGTTCCAAACCATCTTGCCTGTTCACTCTGCACAAGCTGTGCATTGCGAGTCGGTGGCAATGCAAACGAGCAGGGCTTGCGCCATGGCGAAAAGATGTGCCTTCAAAGATGCGGCGACAAATTGCGCCAAAATAGCAGGGTCTCACAGGTGCCCTCGTAGCTGAGTCTGTAACCATTTGCCGGGGCACAGATGCTTCGGGATTTACGCGCTGGTCCTCCCCACAGCGTCACAGCAGCCGCAACTGCATGCTGGCACACTGCATTCCTCGGCCATCTTGGCCAAGGCGTCGGCGAAACGAGAAAACAGCATAGAAACGGAAGCTGAGATCTCGTGTCCTTTCGCCACTGAGATCTTGCGACTTTGTGCGTGAGCAGCCGCTCGGTTGAATTTGGAATCATCATGGTCAGGCCTTGCTCACCGTGACCATCGAAGACACCAACAAGCATCCTGGCTCTGAGGCAAGAACCCAAATGTTACCAAGAACCTAAACCTGAACGGTCCGATCACGGCCCTGTCCTCGTGCATCCTAGCGGAATGGCGAGGCTCGCGTCCTGGAATTTGTTCTGACTTGTCGGACAACCATTCGCGAGTTGGCGATCGGTGGCGGAGCTAGCACAAGTTTCCTTTTCTTGTCTCGGTCGATCTATAGGCACGGGCGAAAGCTGCGTCACTCCGTCCTGGTTGGTCCAGTCAGTCTTGTGTGCCTTGCGTCCAGGCAGCGTGTCGGAGCCAACCTGAGCTCTGTGACTATGATCGGCTTCACACCGATAATGCAGGGTACAGTCATGGTAAGCTGCAGCACCTACCTTCCTCCACTCTTGCGACTGCAGAACACATGCCAGGAGCTCAAAACAGGTCTATGGCTCGGGAATACTGTCACTGCAATCGGCTTCACATTGATAATCCCTTCGACGACAGTACACGCCGGGTGCTCAAAACGGATCTAAGAAATCTTCGCCATGCGGCTCGAAGTAGAGAGGGAGACATCACTCCTCAACAGGTGCATGATTGCAAGATACCTCCAGAGGACCCGTCCCTTGTCCATCATGCTCGCATGTGGCTGTCCTCGTGAGTAGCTTGACACATTGCCAACGGCAGCAGAGGGAAGTCTCAGGAAAAAGGGTTGCGATCGCAAGCACTCTTCTGGCAGCCATACATCAAGTAAGTAAGATCTCCGCGGATCACCCAGAAACCCAAAAGCCTCCTCGGCAGTCTTAGCAGCGCAACAAACATCTGGTCCGGGCTACAAGGTGCGCTCCGGCTTGTCATGCGAGTATGGGGGCACCAGGCGAGCGAGGTGTGACGGATGCCTAGGCTACATAGATGGTCATAGGTGATGATGATGATGATGAAGATGATGATGATGATGATGAGGATGAGGAGGAGGAGGACGAGGAGGAGGACGCGGAGGATGAGGATGAGGAAGATGAGGAAGATGAGGATGAGGGTGATGAAGATGAGGATGAGGATCACGATGAATATTAAGATGATGATGATCATGGCGATGATGATGATGGTGATGATGATGATGATGATCAGGATGATGATGATTATGATGATGGTGATGGTGATGATGATGATGAGGAGGAGGAGGATGATGATGATGATGAGGATGACGAGGATGAGGAGGATGGTTATGAGGATGACGAGGATGAGGATGATAAGGAAAACTATGATGAGGAGAATGATAATGATGATGATGAGGAGGAGGAGGATGATAAGGATGATGAGCATGAGGAGGAGGAGGACGATGAAGATGAAGATGAAGATGAAGATGAAGATGAAGATGAAGATGAAGATGAAGATGAAGATGAAGATGGAGATGGAGATGGAGATGGAGATGGAGATGGAGATGGAGATGGAGATGGAGATGATGAGAGGATGAGGATGGGGAGAAGGACGAGGATGATAAGGATGATGAGGATGAGGAGGAGGTGGAGGAGGATGAGGATGAGGATGAGGGTGAGGAGGATGATGACGAGGAGGAAGAGGAGGAGGAGGAGGAGGAGAATGATGATAATGATTGATGGTGATAGGTGGTGGTGGTGGTGGTGGTGGTGGTGGTGATGGTGGTGGTGGTGGTGGTGAACTTGACCCGTCCCGAGTAAGTGACAAGGTGATTTACCAGCAGCAGCCTAGTACGCTTCACGGAAGAGGAATTTGCAAATCCTGTCTCCTCGACCAATCCCTGCTGCTGGGTGCGGGGGTGCACCATCAACCAAATGCACATCCCCCCAAAAGTACGTCCAGACCGACCAAGCGTTCTGTATGTGGAGCAGAGCAAGGAGGGGCTGGCTCTGGAGAGCCCAGAACCGCCAGAAAACCCGCACTGGATGGATCCTGCTTTCTTTGCCTGTGTCCAACACCCCACACAAGGTGCATTAGCAGTCCGACTGACGCAAGACTAAGCAGGTGAGAGGGGATCAGTTTTTTCGTGAGCCCGTCGCAAACTCGTCGCATGTACATCCTTGCCAAACTGTGACCTCATTGGTTTGTGAATTTGTTCGCCCTTTAGCGCCCCTCCTAAACTCAAACTCATATCTGCTACTGGACTGGCCTCACCTGTGCAGAGACCCACGCAAGGCTGGTGTGCCATGGATCGGCAAACGCACGATGCACCAGGACCAAACCGTGCAGGATACCCACGTGATTGGCCACTGGCCTGCTGCACAATGCTTGCAGGTGACCTTGGCTTGACAGAAGTGGGGCCAGACCGCTTGACCGTGACTCCTGGGCAGCAAACGGCTGCTTTTCAACCACACGGTTATATGAAGAAGCCCATGCTGGGGCCTCGTGACACCGAAGTGTTCAGAAATGTTGGGAGGACATGGAATTTGATCGGATTTGATTGGCCTTCACATCCGCTGGCATGAAATATGGGCGCGGTCCACAACTGACAGCAATCCGAAAATCAGGCAAGGGGGCCAGGTGTTTGTCGGATCTTGACCGTGCTTCCGCCGCCTGGAAGATGAAAATGTATCGCCTTTTCCCCCAGCTACCTCAGGGACACTTCTACTACCTGAACGCAGTCCCACTCATCGCCTCAGTCTCCGACAGCAGAATCTGCTGGATGACCCGATGTTGAGCCTTGCTCAGAAGCTCTCTCCTACATTCTACGATGGACGTCGCAGCAAGTTGAGATTGTCCGGCTTGCCCCAGTGCACGATTTGGCATACACTCCGGACACCCGAAGTCTTGCTTCATGATTTACGGAGCGCTTTGACCGCATAGGGCCACGGGGCGGCGGCAGCGTGTGCTGGACGGGACCCCTCCCACCATGCTTCGGTGCACAAACGAAAATCGCGTGCTCGCCACCACCTCGAATTGTACATTCACTTTCGTACTTGGGGCCACTGCGGACACTGCGCCTTGCGTATTTGGGGGTTGGGTGTCGAAATCGTGCTCCCGACACAGACCCTGAAGTCGTGGCAGTGCCACACTTTTCCCTTCGTCCTGGCGGTGTCTCGAAATCTCTGCCGCATGCACACTTTATCCACTGCCCCAGTCGTGCGGTGCGTGTTCTGGGGAGCCAATCTGCCAATCGAGCACAGTCAATCTCCTGCCACATTTTGGAATCAAGCAATGGGTTTGGGAGGTTTTGGGATGTAGACTGCTAGGTGCTCTTGCACAGTTTGGGGTCTGTGCTGACACAGCTTTGCTTCCTGGACCAATCCCAACGTGTGAGTACTTGTTTCCCCCCCTGATGGGACACTCAGACCTAGTGGGAATTGGGATAGATACAGTTGTAAGCATTCTGCCTGTATAGCTTCTGATTTTGACATCAGGGGCCAGCTCAATCTGTGCTATTCTTGTTTTCTTGCTTTCCGCTCTGCCTGATCTGATCAGATGGGAGAAACTGATTTACGCAAAACTCGGTAATCAGCACACGATTATATGACAACCTTTCCGCTCAGGCAACTCACAGCTTCAACGAAGAGCCGGCATTCAGCACTTAGTGCTGCCATTATTGCATTCTCACGGGCTTTACAAAACGCACTCGTCACGACGTACGGACATTCGCCTCATAGGACCCTGCAAACCCTTGCTTGATCGCAACATGGCGCACCTGAAACCTCACATCAAGCTGCACCCGCTGCTCTTGCAAATATGCCAATGCAACATGTGTCGTCAGATCTGTTCGCCTGCAAGGTCAGCATGTGACTTGAGTTCCATTCAGTTTATGAAAACTCGAGGGGTCGCGAAGACTGCCGCTCGTGACTGCCTTGAACTGCCGGCCATGCATCAAATAAATTTTGCGTTGTGCGAACGCCAGGAAGGCCACCCATACCCGAGCACAGCTACGGGAGTCCTTCGAATCAGAACTGAGAAATGACTCTGAGAAGCTCACCCGAAGCACACCCACCCGTGTCACAAGTGGTTGGACTATATTGGACTCTCATGCCCAATCGAAGTTTGGGATTGGGATCCAAGGACCTAAAATGCTTTTCCGCATCAATACCGAGCCTCGGCATGAAGAAGCTGGAGCCCGAATCAGTATGTCGTGCTGGAAGGCCTCACGGAAAGATAGCGAAACTCCACAAAGTGCATGTCCCCGACAACCAGTTGCCTCCAGCTGCTGGCAGCCTCCGCACCTTGGAACACTTTAGCAGGCTTCTCGCGTCCTAATAAGCTAGACAATCATAAATGCGACCATGACACTGGGACGAAGCTTCTGCCTGAACAGCATCACTCTTCTTTCACACCCTCGTTCACTTGACGCCCCTTTGGGAATGGATTCTGAACCTAATGCCAAAGCGACACCCAACTCTACGGAATAGAATGAAATCTCTCAACGGTCTGCAAGCAGGAGGCATATTCTGTCATTTTACAGTGACTGAGACATTTACGATCAAGAACCCTGCCAAACCGATATCTCGGGTCGCATGACAGTTTGGTGGGGCCACTCGCTCCAGCCAGGAACACTTGAGATGCGCTTGCCTGTCAGCTGATGCGACCCCGAGGAGGCCGAAAGTATCAGGATTTTGTACTTAAGAAGCAATGAGGGTGACCAAAACCGGAAGCTCTCGGAAAGCTGCGGCTGGATAGCACGATCGGGTAACATGATCAGGTTCCAAGGCTATCGGAGACAAGAGCAAATTGTGGAAGCTGAGAGAAGGGTCACATTGCGGCATGGGGCTACTACGTCATACGATCTGGCTCCTGGGCTACCGAAAGACAAGCGGAGGTTGTGAAGGGAGACAGGGATCGCCCGAGGAGGAGAACACGAAGTGAACCCAGAAGGGAATGGAGGATTTCACACATGTCAGACTCCTTAGGCAATATGGAGTACCAATGCTTCATTCTATATATATGAAGTGGCGTGGCCATGCGAAGTTGGAACCGCAACTCCCATCTGAAAACCTGCCGAGACAGCCATGTGTAACGCTGGCCTTGACCGACTCCACAGACCTGCAACAATGCGATGCGCGGCGCTGAGCTTCCGGAACCCAACCGAGCCATTGAGCTCATGGCTGCATATTTTCCGTGCTTGGGACATCGGCATCAAATCCGTCAATCCTTACACAGCCGATTCTTGACCAGACTTCAAATCGGCGACTTGAAACAAGGCTAGGTCTGCATTCGAAGGTGGAACTTGAAACGCTCGAGGTTGCGTGCAGACTGCAAAAGTGAGGGCTGGAACTGAAAGCTGGAGCAAGGCACCCAGAAACCACTGCCTCTTTGTGCAGAAGGCGGAGGGCCCTTGAATAATCTGCCAGCTCCGTGTCTGCAGCTGCTTGCAACAACGATGCGACCTGTCGATGTAAGAGAAGGTCACTATCCTTACAAGTGACTCCGCCTCTTGCAATGGACATACACGTGGCTTTTCTTGGCACAAACCACTTTGCACACGGACCTTGGTATGGCTCTGAGCTTTTGTGAAACTGGTTTTAAGCACGGAACTTGACACTGTGCCATCCGTGCAAATCTAGTGCACAAAGAGCGAGCTTCCGCGGAAGCCTCCTGACTCCCTTTCGTTGGGAAGCACTACGTGTGCAAATGCTTGATATTCTTTGCAGACTCCACGTGTTCTGCTGCCGGCATGGCCTGAGAGAAGAAGATCTCGACTCTAAGACTTGCGATCAGCATTGGTCCGCCTCTCCCCGCCTGTGGCTTGAAGTAGTTGTAAACGGCCATGGGCAAGCCTTAAAGCCACATGACATTTGACATGCCATACACCGCATGACCCTGCCTCGCTGACTGTACGCCAGAAAAGCCGCGCTGCCTCCTCCTGCAAGGGAAGGAGAACGGGCACGAGTGTTGAAAGGCCTGCATGGTGCACAGAACGATATGTTTGTCGAGTGCACAGCACCCAGGAGACCAATCGTCACAAACGTGTTACACTGCTCTCCTTCTACTGTGCTACAGTCTTTTCAAAGGTTTTTGCACCACGTTTGCGGTCAGCATGAAGGCATCAGTGCCGGCAGCAGAGCTTTTGTAAACACGATTGAACGGAAAATCCCACGCCTTTGAGCACGCGCACACACACAAAGATATATATATATATGGGTAGGTAGTTATCCCCCCCTGCGTTTTCGCATCTTTGTGTTTTGGGTGTCGCAGTGTCATTGTATCTTGCACGTGTCCTGGTCTGTTTCGAAACCGTGTCTCTGTTTCGAAACACCCCGGTTGCCCCAACCCATTAACCCATTAACCCAATCATTCCGGCCAAATGGACTTGGAACCCATTAACCCATTAACCCATTAACCCAATCAGTCTGGCCAAATGGACTTGGGAGGCCCCAACCCATTAACCCATTAACCCTTTAACCCAATCATTCTGGCCAAATGAACTTAGGAGCAGGGTTTATCTCCACTTAGGCAAATGATTGGGTTAATGGGTTAATGGGTGTGTGTACACCATCCCCACTTGGGCAAATCATTGGGTTAATGGGTTAATGGGTTGATGGGGTTGCTGCGTTTGTGTACGCCATCCCCACATGGGCAAATCATTGGGTTAATGGGTTAATGGCTTATTGGGTTAATGGGTTAATGGGTTAGTGGGCTAATGGGATAATGGGATACTGGGTTAATGGGTCGTGGGTCGTACTTTAGTGGCGGGCGCGTGTTTCGAAACATTCCGTATGTTTCGAAACACGCGTCTGCTTGAACCGCCCCGCTGCAGGTCACCTGTGCTGCACCTGATCTTCCAGGGGGGTTTTGGAAGTGGTTTGTTTGTTTGTTGTTTATTGTAGTGTGGTTTTTAGGTTGGTTGTGCCTCGGCTGCATCTGGTGACTGTCTTTCTTCTATTTGCTTATGTCGTAGTTCTACTTGGCGTAGTATTGGTTTTTAAACACAGTATGTACCAGCGTATTCGCACGACTACACGACGACTGAAGCACAGTATGCACCACCGTATTCGCACGACAACCGAAGCACAGTATGCACCACATATTCGCACGACTACGTGACGACCAGTATGCACCACCGTATTCGCACCACGGTATTCGCTCTGCTACACGACGACTAAAGCACAGTATGCACCACGGTATTCGCACGGCTACACGACGACTAAGGCACAGTATGCACCACCACATTCGCACGACAACCGACCACCGTATTCGCACGACGACCGAAGCACAGTATGCACCACCGTATTTGCACGACACGCGACGACCGAAGCACAGTTTACACCTTCATATTCTCACGTCTACATGACGACCGAAGCACAGTTTTCACCTTCATGTTTGCACGAATACAAATCACTATGAACTGACATGCGTCGCGACCAAATCACACCATCAACATCTCATGTTCACCACTGTTGTGGCCACGGTGACTTCGTCTGTGGAGCCATGTGATCTGAATCCGCCGTGCTTGTCGAAACATGTTGGCTTTAAGCCCCAGCACTTCGTAGCGTCAACGTGCCCGCCATCACTCCCAACAGTGGCTGCAAGAGCCATGTCGGTTTCAGTGAAGGGCACTGCAACCTTGAAGAACGGCCAGGTTTCTTTGGTTCTTCAACCTGATGTCCAGGACATTCGCCCTGACACAAGTGCCACGGCTACGGGGTCAAACTCCAACGAGGACGATGTTCAGATTGACGTTCGCGCAGCCATGATGAAGAAGATCGCTGATGGCCTTATGCCGGTACACCCGAGTCGTTCACCAATCTCATCTCGAACTTTGTTGGTCCAGATTTGCCACGCCCAAGAGAAGCAGCAGTTCACCAAGAAAGGCATATATGGCCAATGGGATCCCCGTGCAGAGTCCGCATTGGCAGCAGCGTTGTTGAAGCCGAAGCGCAATTGCAAGTCAACTTCGTCAGTCCCTTTGGCACTGGAGAACAGCACCACCTCGCCATCTTCAGCATCCCCGGCGCTAGCGATTTGCAACACTCCGGCTTCAAACGCCCAGTCGGCCCCCAAGACTACCAACACCGATGAGGCAAAGGCTGATTCGTCATCGGATTCGTCATCGTCTTCGTCATCTTCTACATCCTCCAGCGAAGATGAGCAGCAGGAGCACTTCAGCGAAGATGATCAAGAGGAGCACGACGTGCCCCAGGAGCCCAACGACGAGCAGCACGAGCCCGACAACAAGGTCATGCCTGAATATTTCAAGTGGACGGACGACTGGCATGACGTGTATGCTCAGCTGTTGCAAATCTACGACAGTTCCGAGCTTAATCCCAAACGGCGTAGGATCATGGACACGCTTTTGACCGACCTTCGCAAAGCACAGGATCAGTTTGACGCGGCCGTGTAACGAGGAGTGCGCGCGAATCCGCATGCAGAAAAGTGTGTCTGCTTTGTATTGTAAGATGTTGCAGGCCCGTCATGCGCAGTTTGTTTCGTGATGTTTGGTTTCTATGTGCACGGCGGTGTTTCGAAACATCGGCTCGGTTTCGAAACAAACGTGGCTGTACATCTGTTGTGTCGTACTGATACTGATGCTACTCATAACAGCCACGTAGTCGTTTCCAACATTACACAAACATCATCACCACCGTCGTCATGTTGACCATCTTCAGTACCATCCACATGCCATCATGGTCGTAATCATCATCGTCCACATGCTTGTTTGTACCAAAACAGCAGGGACTTTGGAAAGAGAATACACTTTGCACACTGCTTCTTGTCGGAATCACTGCATCTTACATCTGCCGCAGCTTGATTCTCTGAGCGGTGCAGTGCAGCAGCGAGCCATGGCCAAGCACCATCAACTCCGGAGGTTGGCAGCTGGGACTTCTGGTATGGATTTGCTTCTCTTTTTATGTTACAATCTTATCCTCTCTTAGTCTTTGATGAATCTTGATGCCACAACCAGGAAACCCATGGCAGCCTACAGGAAGGCATTGGAGGAGGTTAAGAACCATGTCATGACGGAACTGAAGACCCCCATCGTTATCACCAAAGAGACTGTTTCCGGCTCAGTGAACGACTTGCCACTCAAGGAGCACTCCCACCAGTAGAAAGCCAAGACGCTGGTGGACATCATTGAAAATGTTGCTCTGGACGCTGTGCCCTGGGAGTCGATTCCAGTGTGCCTTGCCAATGATCGATATACTGAACTACCACCTCCATTTCGCACTGACATTTGTCCAGACACAAGTTTCGTACTCCAGATATCGATTATCAAGAATGCTACCGGTACCTTCGGCACAGTGATCAAGCGCTTCATCTTTGCGGAGAAGACTAATTCCTTACGCAACATCGACGAAGTTGTACATGGTACTGGCAACCTCATCGACTACTCCCCGACCTTTCGAAGTGGAACATGTGCATTCCAAATTCTTCTGGAAAGGATGTCTCACTGGATGTTGTCGTATCGTCGGCTAGAGCACAAGCCCAAGCAGGCCAAAAGCTCTGAGAATCCTAACGACCTCCAAACCGGGTTTGACTACATCCGAGAGTTTGGCCCGATGGCTCCAGGATGTCGACAAGCACTGCTTTGCCAGCGAAGTCGCCTTCCAGCAATATCTTATTCAACGTCGGGTTCTGGACGAAGGCGGTGCCAATGTCTCATTGTCACTGAGGGCAGTCGGCATCTTCTTGAAGTACGGGATTGCTTTGCAGATAAAGAGATGCACGAAGTGTGGTAAGCCCGCTCGCTTCGAGCAGCGAACATCGAGGGGATGGACGACTTTTGGGTGGACGTGCAGTGTTGTCGGGCATAAGCACATGGAACTACAACTCAACCAATACAGCTTCCTCACCGAAGTACCAGTGAACAGCTGGTTCCCGTTTCTTCATCTCATCAACATGTTGCGTCTTGGTGTGAACTGGTCCACTATCATCCAGGAGTTGCAGGCAGGCTACGGCAATGTCACCAAGAAGACGCTTGCGAAACGGCGTGACGTCTTCCAGAAGGCTCTCGGTGTTGCCCTGGACAAAATGGACTGCAGAGTCGTTGGTGGCAAGAAGGAGACCGTCGCGATGGACGAAGCCATTGTCGGAGTCCATCCTGAAGACGGTTGGTCAGTTGGCTCCAAGGGGATCAACAAAGCTGGTGCAGAACAGACTAGGAAGTCGGCGCGCTTGGAACGGAGCAACTTGGTTTCCAAGGGTGCCATGAAAAGGTTGCCAGCAAGAACTCTGCATGGAGCGGAGAAGGCTTCTCCAGCGGGGCCACAGCTTCTGAAGAAGCCGGCTTCAATACGAATGAAGCGGCCATGTGGCGTGATGAAAACGATCCAGAAGAAGCCTGCTGCCGTTCGACCGCCAGCAAAACGACTCAAGAAGACATCAAGACAAATGGTGCCTGGCCATGGCTTGCTGTCGCCGTAGGCAAGAACAAAGAGGTCTACACCCATGACAACGGCAAGAAGCGCATCACATATCGCCTTCTACCTTCTCGCCGCACTGCCATAAAGAACAAGCCACGTGGCTTTGAGGAAATCCAAAAGACTGTCGAAGAGCATGTTGCGAAAGGCTCGTACTTGGTGCTTGATGGCTGGACTGCGACCAAGAAGCCTGTGAAAGCACTAGGCCATGAGTACGCACCTCCCGTGAAACATGAAAAGTGTTTTCGTGATCCCAATACTGGGTTTCACACAAATGATGCAGAGTCTGAAAACGGCAGACTCAAGAAGTGGTCAAGGCGCCGCTATGGTAAATTATCCTTGAACGCACTCGAAATGGATGAGTAAGTCTTTTATGTCATTGTCGGAACTGACATGTCATCAATCCTGAAAGGACTGGCACGAGCGAACGGGGTCATTTGCAAAAACGACCTGCTCGAAATCTAGTAGTGACGACACTACATGCTTCAAATCAGCTGGGGAAAGAGCTGTGTTGCACTGCATTGTGCTGTTGGCTTGCAAGTACACATGTTGGACACTGTTGCTGCTGAAGCATCTGAGGTGCCTACATGGGCTTGTTTGTCTACGAGCATCTGTACTGTCACTAACTACTTACTTGTTAGTACATTGCATTGGGCGCAGTACCGAAGATGCTAACATGCGGGGGGGGATAACCACGCGCCCATATATATATATATATATCTACACTTCCAATGACCTACGGTTCGAAGGTATGCGGTGGTTAGTCTTCGATGCGGCTCTGAGCGTAGACTTTCGGAACTTCCCTCGCAATCCGACCAAGGCCTGATGCATAGTTTGTCACAGCGTGCGAACATGTGTGAGTTTGCTGGGGGGACGCAGCACACAAGCAGGGACTCAATGAAGCTACCAGCGGTGTGGGAAGTTCAAGTCGGCCACTCTGGTGTACCTGCAAGCTTGTGCCATGATGCATAACTAGACTTCGTTGCACACTGGCAGTATACTGATACTGTTTGCTTTGATGTTTTCGATCGGGCTGAAAAGAATTCACATCACAAACCGTGGAAGCAAGAAGCGCACGCATTCTTGGGTGCACCTTGCCGTGGCATACCCTGTCCAAAATGTATGCAAGAAGAAGCACAAAAGACTGACGAGGAGCCAACCGGCCCACCCTATCTGCCGCTGTTCTATTACTTTGTCTCCCTCTCAGCCTCTCCACTCCTGTGCCTTGTTACAGTGTTCTTCTTATTTGTTGATTTTGTTGGCCTTGCATAGCTCCCGCCGCCCTCCTGCGGACACACGCAGACATGCGCCCACTGCTCTCTCGTCTTTCTTGTCGTTCTTTCCTGGGGCTTGAGTCCAGCTGTCGCCGGACTCACTCCATCACTCACTCCATCGGCCTTTGAGGTGATACAGTCACAATCAGTCACATACAGTCTGGGTGATATCAGCTAGATGCCATGTCGGTTCTTTTACCACACATCCTTCGATCCCGCTGACTAATCAACATATCGCGTCGACAAGTGTCGACACAGGCCGGCAGGAACGTAAGGTGATTAGCCTTCGAGGAGCACGAAGCGAAGGCAGCGCAAAGGTCTCGATGAATCGGAGCTGAAAATTTCGATTCAACGTCCTGCAACTTTCACTTTCCGAAGAGCTTCAGCTTCCCTGCGCCTGAGCTGCTTTTCTTGGTCTCAGGTTTGTTAACCCTCCTTTCACGCGGACCTCCTTCGGCATGGGTTTGATGGCCGCGGCGTTCGCACGCCTCGCTGTAAAATGGCTGAGCTTGGCCTGCTTGCATCCATCTAGCCTCCCCCCTCGGCACAGATTCGCCCTCCACGCACGAAGCTTTGATAGTGTTGCCCCAGCCGTTCTTGGGAAAGGGAGTATCAGGCCGTCCTCGCAGGCCGAGATAGTCGAGGGGATTCGCAGCACCACGCATGTTGCCGGTGATTGTCTTGCCCTGCCTGCCGTTTCAATACCGACGACGCAGGGCACCTCCTTCGATAAGTTTCTGAGCTCGCATTTCTACGCAGGCACGATGTCAAAGAGGGCGAAGATGCCGAGACCCCCTGTTGGACGTGTATCTGACCAAGGCAGAGCCACACGCTACCCAGATGGGGGTTTCTGAAGCCGCGGTAAAGTCTACATGCGAGGTTGGGCTACCCCCTGGTCTACTTCGACCCGTTGCAAACGGAAAAAAACTGCACAGACTCTGCACTGGATGTTGACACTTGGGGCGTGGGGCCAGGGGAACGAAAGCTAGCCGAGGCTGGAGGACGAAAGCCTCGCTACGCTAGCCGTCGTGATTAACGTGCTGCTCCAACCTCCTGTTGGACTGGTTCCTTTCCCTCTTGCAAGGCGCTTGCTGAGTTTCGTGGTGCTCTCTACCCATCCTCAGGATTCGAACATCGTGCAGTAAAATTCCAGCAAGTCCGGGCACACGCAAGTCATGCACGTTGCAGCAGGATTCGCGAAATCCTTCGTGGTTTAAGCTGGTTGACACGCAAAGAACCGAGATACAATATGTCCTTGGAGCGCAGATACAGCCAGGAAGTTGAAACATCACCCACTCCCGTCACTTCATCCCAAGCCATACCCTGTCACAGAACCCCATTTTGCCAACAGGTCACTCTTCTAGTTCAAGCAGCTTGCTCACGGCCTGCAAATCCCAAGCTGCAGCCAGCCTTGTGACTGCGATTGACTTTCCAGGTCTCTGATTCTTGGGCATCTCCTTGCATCTCTGGGAATCTCTGGGCATCTGGCAGCTCCACCAACAAAGAGGCCGGTAGAGCCACCCACAGCGGCACCTCTGCGTTGGGATGCGCAAAGACTTCGCAGAGAAAAGCAAAGATCTTTCTGGCTTGCCCACCGATTGGAATGGAGAGGCCAAAGGTAAATACCGCAGGCACCAGCCCGACCAAGGCACCTACCTCAAGCAAGTAAAACGCACGCAAGAAGGATGCATCCACACAGGGCCCAGGCAGTGCCCCCGACACAAGCCTTGGGTCCACATACGTCCACGCTGTATGCATCTGCACGCATCTGCACGCCGTACTGCTGGTCTCTCTGCTCTCTCCCTTTCGTCTTTCGCCTCTCTCGAGGCGGCGACACCACTTGCCGCCCCTGCAGTGCCCAATGCAGCAGCTCCAAAGCCAGCGCCAGCCGTCGACACCTTGGCGAAGGTCACCGAGCAGCCAGAGACCCCTCTGCAAGTCGCGGTCCTGAACGTGCCGATTGGAAGCCGCAGTCTTGACAAAGTCTGCAGTTGCCCTAGCCTGAGCAAGGACCCTTTCTGCAGAAGTTGGGAGAACTCCTTTCACGCAGCACGAGCTGAGCACGCCTTTTCCTGCGTGTACGCGGCGGAGACGTGCACCCCATCGCGAACTTTGCGATTTGCTGCCTGGTGCTTCGCATGCAAAGCAAAGCACGGAACTTGCCCACGACCGAGCCTTGACTGCGTTCGTAGGTCGCACGACCTGAGTCCAACGTCCGACTCAGACCTGCAGGGTGTCTGCTGCACTTTCTAGCACAGTGGTGTTAAGGACCTGGCTATGACATGGTAGACATCGTAAACTTTGGCACTGACGATGACAACTGCGAGCCTAATCCTTGGCATCAGAGGATCAGAATGTTGCATGTTTGCAGCATGCCCTTGGCCGCGGCTCGGATCGAAAGTAGGCCAGAAAAGTGCCTCAGCATGCCAGGACGTTCGCTTCTGCTGCGATAGTGGTTGTGGCTCATGACTCCAGTGTATGGCTTGGACCACTCGTTGCGCCACCAACCTCAATCAATGCAGCAGTGAGTTCAAAGCAAACCTGAGTTGGATGCCAAGCGCGCCTGTCTTCACCTGAACCCTCCAGCAGTGTTCATGTCGCGACTTCTTAGTGCGCGGCAAAGCCGGCAGAGCTTCCCGTGAAAGCCTTTGGATCGAAATCGCAAACAGAGGCACGGTGTGGCACGGTATGGCACGGTGCAGGTGCAACTGCCGGGACCCGAGCCCCAGCGAGAAGGCCGCCAGATCCGCCCAACCTTTTAACAGCGCACAAAGTATTGTCATGATGTCCGCTTCCTTCGCAAAAAGGGTCTGATGCACCCGACAGAGCTCCCAGTGGCAGCGACAAGCCGAAGGTGAAAAGAGCAGGAACCTTGGCTGGCAGGCTATGGCAGGCTGTTTACGAGACGGCGGCGAGACTGAGGCTGAGGAGAAGTCTGCTCCGATGCAAAGTCCCACTGCAGCACCCACTGTGACTCCAATCACCTCGCAAGCCGCAAGCGCATGCTGCTACATCCTGGATTCCGACACGGATACTGTTACAGCGGTGGGCCGTGCTAGGCAACACACTGCTCCCACTGAACCCAGACAAAGTGCACCTGCTATTAAAGGTTGATGCTGGGCTGATCAGACAATCTTGAATAAGCTTGGCCAGGTTTGGACTCTTGGCACCGCAAGAAAGCAAGAGACTTTCAAAAAACCTTGCAGACATGCACTCCTGCCTCCGGTTCCGGCAACCACAGCTGCAAGTGCCTGTGGGTCCTGCATGGAGCCTATCCGTAGTGCACATGTTATCCCTAAACTCCGTCAGAGTCCGTCCTCCTCCTCTGCCAGTAGAGCTTGCAGCTTGGGATTCTGAATCACACGCAACCTGGCCGGCAACACGTGAGCTCAGGTTCTCTTGGCTCCATTCCTGACTGAGTTTGGAGCACGCGAGCAGGCATGGAACAGACCATGCTCGTAAAGAGAAGAACATAGGCCTTCTTTGCACACCAGAGCCCAGCGACGACATGACCATGTGCGAAGCGGCCTTGACATCGTGTACAAGCTTCCCTCTTGACCGCCAGGCCGTTTGCACCAACCTCGACACTCCACGACTCGACAGGCACTTTGCTATCGGCCATGGCCTTTGGCCAGAGAGCTGGCAGCGTTCACTCGGACACCTGCTTTCGGACCGGCTCGGCAAGTTCCTCGAAGAAGCTGAAGAGCTTCACCTGTGTGGCACTGCCGGTCACTTGTTCGTGGAATGCTCCTATGGCCTATCTTGCCAGTACCTTCGAGTTCTGAGTAGCGCCCCTTGTTTGGACATCCATCTGCTCCAAAGGATAGCTATTGAATTTGAGGAATAGCGATGCTGTACGGCTATTCTTAGCTCTGCTTGAGACAAGAGCTTTGTGTCCATCAGTTCACATTCAAGAGTGCTGACGGACAGCGTTTTGTCTGGTATTCGTGGCAGGCCTGAGCCTCTTCGCCGTCACTTCGCCTGGGCACCGACGCAACAGGGTGCACGCCTGTGTTACCTGTAGTTCTGCATGATGCTTGCGAACCTTGAGGATCAGACACCGTCTTGTTTAATGATTTGTCTTCGTTGACCGCCATGGCAAGCCAAGACCAAATAAAACAAAGGCAGTCTGGTAGCTTGCGGATAAGCAGAGCTCTTAGAAGACCTGCCAACTCAATCGCTGTGTTATGCTACGCTGTTTGACCCTCGCGCTGAGCCAACACCACACAGAGTTCCGCATCTAGGTGCTCAGCACTCCCTGAGCTCGTGCAACGCGAATCGCACCTGCTCCACAACCGACACTTCTGAAGGTCGTGGGATTAACTAAGCACCGTTGCCGCGCCGCACACAACTGCAGGACATAAGACCAGCCAGGTCCCAGACTTCGAAAGGGTTGTCGGACAAGTCCTTCCAGCTGGTCAAATGCCCCCACGCGCGCGCACACACACACAC
>CAJNJA010030720.1:19559-30682 GCA_905231915.1 Symbiodinium necroappetens
GAAAGACCCTCTCAAACTCCTTGGACTCTTGGTTGTTTCAGACTCACACTACTGAAAGCCGCCAAGCTCCTTGCAGCGAGTCCTAGACAACACGTATTCCAAGATGCAAAAGTGCCGGCTTCTGCATTTTGGAGCGATGAGCAGAACCGGGCAACCGAAATGGCTTCTTCTCAAGTTGACTTCAAGGTAGTGTTTCAAGGTATTGGCTCCCGACTTCTGGAAGTCACAGAGTTCGACAGGACAGCTTCGCTTAGCGTAACAAGTATGCAGGCTAGGCGCGCGCTAGCCGCAAAAGGCGGTCCTTTTCCTGCTCGAAGCCAAGTTCGCATCAAGGCCTAAATGCCGCGGGTTCCAAGCACACGCATGCTTACACGATCAGGTCTCACCGCTACCGGCATCTGCTTTCACATCGATGCTACTTTCTTTTGAAGACCTGAAGATCGTGATAAGCACGGCTGCTTCCCGGTCTAGGCTCTTCGGAAAACACTGTGCGGCTGGTCCCGCTCTAAGATCCTCCACGTGCCTCTGCCCTGACTGTCATGGAAGAGCCCATACGTCGTGCCCGCCTCCAATCGGTATCGGACCGTCAGCTGGCACTTGCCTCCTCCTCGACGCCATCAGCGCCTTCCACGTTCGTCTTTCCACACCCTCTTCCCCGACTACAGGCACGAATGCGTCCTCCGCATTTACACCGAAGACTCCTGGCCTAATCCTATGACGGAAGGATTCATCACTCAGGTGCACACACCACAGCAATCCGCGCTGCGGCGGACAGTCCTCAAGTGATTCGCTAGAGGCAGCCGACATCGGAGAAAGGGTACAAGAATCAGAGGTCGATGAAGAGTTATCGCTTCTCGGATCCGGCTCCCATCTATCCTGACACACCGCATTCAGCTCTAGGGATCTCTAGGGCACATTCTGACCCGGCAGCTTCTGATACCACCGGCTCGTTATCCAACTCATACCAGACCAACTCCTCTGGAAATCGTTGAACGGTCGATTTGCCCCGGGCCGTTCGGGTGCCAGAACCAGCACTCTGTACTTCGGGAATCCCGTGTCAATCTCCGTAGCCACAAGAAATCCCGGCTCATGTACGCAAGTGCGACGATTCCAAGCTGAAACCACTTGTGCCGCAATCATCCCTTGATCCGCATACATCTCCGACGACACCCCTTCGAGCCAGCCCTCATACCAGATCTCAAGATTGCTCTCATTGAGACTGATCCACAAGTCAGCTTCGAAGTCCTGGCGTTCTCGATCCAGCCTCTCCGCGTTAGCAAGTAGCCCGTCATACCAAACGGATGCCGCTGCCACAAACGGTACTGATCAAGCGTCAGCTCACACATCCACAGTGGCCACGAAGGTGTTTGGCGATGCGGAAACGGATTACAGCTAGGGGGACCAGACATGATCATTCCAGCAAATGACGACACAACTGACGCTGACGCTGCCTTCGCTGGTGCCTTCGGCTTAGCCTTGGCACCTCCCTTTGCATTTGCCTTCTGGGCTTCAGCTCCGATGAGTGCCTGAGTTCCCTTAGCCTGGTTTCCTTGCGGGTCAGCACGGCTGGCTCCTGATGGTCCCTCATGCACATACGGACAAAAATCACCTAATCTACACCCGGACTTACGTGGATGGAAGATGCATTTTCGCTTTGGCTGGTCCTTCCCACCGGGCTTATCGGGCTTAGCCTTACCCTTAGGGGCTCCCTTAGGGGGGTTTGGGTTTCCAGCGCTTGTTGGCTTCCCCTTCCCATCGGCTTTACCCTTACCCTTCCCTTCTCCCTTAGGCTGCCCCTTCTCCCCAGACTTCCCCTGATTGATAACAGCATCACTGCTGGACGACAGGTTTTCCTTAGTCATCTCATCAGCAGTGATCTGTCGCAACTCCTGTTCGACGGCATCAAGCATCATTACAACGCCCTGAGGTCTCGCAAGTTGGATGTCAGGATTGAGGCGAACGAGAGAAAGCCGGGTTCGGATACCATCATGTTTTCGTTTTTAGCATCGTTTGGATTCCACCGATCTGTTCATAAGCAGGGATTTCGGGAAGTTTCAATGAAGCTATGCGATTCTTTGCGAGTCGCCACCGCCTCAACAATTCGATCGCCTCACGTGCCGTGCCCACGGGACTGATCTGGCGCATGAACTTCACAAGTGTCTGTTGCTCTTCAATCCCTCCCGGGCGCACACACAAATAAAGCTCCCCAAGCAATCTCAAGGAATCTATTCCCTTTTCACCCTCATCTGCCTCCAAAGCCGGTGTCTTAAGCTTGCAAATCATGCCTCTCTGGAGCGTGCTTGAAGCACAGCTGGATGTAAACAGCGAATTTGGAATGCACAGACGATGCCAAAGTAAGGACTTGTTTTTTTCCAAACATCAAACCTAAGACCCAACTCCCAAGGCGTACCAGCCCCTTCTCTAGGATCAAAGCTCGGCACGTCTAGCAAACACTTCCAACGCTCATTAGGAATGTTACTCGCATCATCGGTTTTCGTAGCGGTGTCCAGTGCAGACCCCTCCACTGGGGGAACAACAGTCGTCGTTCCCACACCAGCTCCTTCAGATATCTCTGCAAGGCCTGGGTTCGCCTCTGCATCAGTCTCTGCATGAGGCTCTGGCTATCTGAAAGAACTGGGTGTTCGCGTGACTATTCGAAGGAGTCTGAACATGTCCAGCAGTCATGTCGGTTGGAAGTCCGGGCGGAGCCTCAAAAGAAGGCTAGAAGGCCACTGCATTCCAGCCTCATGTGGCCACTCCGGCCACTCCCATTGAGGCCCCAGCCTCCCTGTGAAATGATTTGGCTGCTGAGTCGATCCCAACTGAGTCAACACTTGCTCATGTCTAACCTGAAGCTCCGACAACTCCATTTCCAATGCCTGGACCTGTGTTTGTGAAGATTTCGAACCCTGAACAGCTTTGCGCGCTATGCCGTCAAGTTCATCTACACGGCCGGCCAGTGTCTCCAGGGCTGCACGGGTCGCCGGATCAACCTTGCCCACAGCTGAAGTGCATGCTTGATATACCGTCTCTGACCTTTCATCATTTCGGCGCTGTCTGTCATGCATTTCCGTGAGATTTGCCTCAATCTTAGCTATGTGAGCTTCTGATTCTACTTGGGCTTGCCACTGTACCGTGCCCAGTTTGGCACCTTCTAATGACGAAACCCTGTGTTGAAGATCCTCCCTAGCATCGGCCAGGTGAGTTCGTGCTTCAACCAACTCGCTGCGCAAACCCTGATTCTCAGCGATGAGATTGTGCAATTCCAAGAACATTATAGTCCGGTATTGCATGCGATCGTGGAGCTCCACAACCGCAGAACGAAGATCCTCAAGGATTGACGCATCAAGCACACTTGCTTGCGCAAACTGCTCTAGCACCTGAACTGGAACGCCTAGGCACGTAGCTTGCATCAGCGTAGCAGTTGGGGTGCTATTTAAGCTGCTATTTGGGCTCATAACCTGTTGCTGATTTGGCAATACATCCAGTGTTCTAGGGTCTTGCACCGCAGTAGGACTGGAATCGGATATAACGGAATAGTGACTTGGTATGGGAGATAGAAGGTTAAGCGTAGGAACCTGCTGCTCCATGACTTCGTTCGATCTTCAAGAATCTCAGACGACAACCGGAATTAAGGAAATAACTAAACCACCACAAAGCTGATCGAAGCACCTGGTGCGTAGATCGGAATCTGAAGATAAGAACGCGTGAAGGTTCGGTGCAACTTGATGAGAGGCCTCCACGGCCCCTCAGAGATGCATAATGAAGGATGGCAGATCGCACACGGAATCTGTTGCAGGAAATCCCAATCCCACAACGGTCCCCGAACTACAAACCCTTCTTTCTCCCTCATCGTCGGCTGCAAGAGCCGATGCCACTGTTTCCACTTGAGCCAGCATATGACTGACATGCATGCGCAGACGAGTTGCCTACTGCTACTCTGCACTCTACCACTTTACGTCCTGCCCCGTAGGATTCCTTCTTTTGGTCTTTCTTGTTACGAGGTCTTCTTTTACTCTTGTCGGCCAGTGCCCAATCTAGCATTTAGAAGCCTATGCACACACAGCAACGTCAGAGCCAAAATGTGTGTGCATGCAGGAAGAACATGTGGTCAAAATGAGTGGTCTGCGATACTTAATTCAAAGTTACAAAGATTTGACATAGCATGGCCATGACACGACATGCATCACGAGCACATGCCAACACCACATGAAATCCGGGGTTTCACAAACAGATACCACCTTGACCACGGCTCTACGAAGCTGCTCACCGAAGTTCAAACTATCACGAAAACGTCCGAAAGTGCGGCGCCATCATGAAAACTAGCCTCCCGACCGAGGCCATCGCCCTGGTTGTCGTTGTTGCTCTCTTGTAGCCAGCTGCTAGGGATTTGAAGGTGACGCCCCCCCACTCATTTCTAGATGTTGTTGTTCAGAGAGTTGGGGGCCAGAGCCGGCGCCATCCGGGGCTGGCTCTCAACTATCTCCCACTCTTGGTCTCGATTGGCAGCATCCACCACTTCTTGCACCGCGCTATCCCACTCACCAGAGCCAGCTGCTCCATCGGAGAGGCCCGCCGAACATGCTCCAAGGCCACCTTTGTCAGGGTCCCACGGGCCGTCACGTTTCAGTTGTTGCCCGTTCACGCAACCCCACCATCCAGAATGCGCCGGCCGTCGGTGACCTTGTCTACTCCTGGCGGCAGCAAAAGTACAATCGCTGTGGCAATCAAAACCATAGGCGACTCCTTCGTCTGCCCACAGCCGCTTGCATCGGAGAGAAGCTGGTGTCGCCGATGTCCATATTGTAGGCGGCTCATCATCATCTCGTCGTAGCCCATCAAGGGCTGAGCCGCCGTGCAAGCTGCCAAGAGCGATTTGAAAATGCGCCCATGTTGCCAGGGAGCTTGCACCCCGATGTGGTAAAGGTGCACCGAGCTCTCACTTGCAAACTCCTCCAGGGCACGTGACACAAACTCAAGCCCTTGATCACACACCAAGGTCCTCGGCATGCCAAACACAGGAGCCCAGCACTCACGAAGAAATCGAACCACCTCCTGTGTAGACTTCTTGTCCACAATCACAGCCATCTTGAAACGAGTCACGGCATCGACGGCATGGAGGACCGACTAGCGAACCCCAGCGGCGTCGAAGCTGTCAAAGATGTCCACGGCCACCTGGTCCGCCAAGTTCTCGAATTCTCGAAGTCCCGGAAGAGAGGCAGACCTTTGCACCTTCAGGGGCTGCACCGCAACTGCTTCGCAGCAATCACCACCTCCATCGGGGCACCTGCGATCACCAAGTCTCGGGCCAGCCGCTGGGGACTGCGATGTCCAGTGTTCTCGCGCAATCTCCGAACAGCCTGGGTGGGGATCACCACATCGGATTTCAGTTGGGCCTCGTTCGCCTGAATCCTCGGCCTCCGTGTCCGAGCCGTCCGGGCCCACAATTCCTGCTCATCCGCCGCCGTCTCGGTCGCCATGACCTCACTGTGCCGCTGTGCTGGCATCGTCTTCAAACTGCAACTCCACGGCCCGCACCAGCTTATCCATGAACTTCGGAAGACTCCTTCGAGAAGTTGGGGCCCACATGCCGCCGGAAAGCATCGGCCACCCGAGGTCAAATAGCGATATCCACCTCGAGAAAAATCAATCACCCTCGGCTCATCGGGTTTAGCTCCACGAGCCATTTCCACGAGAAAGTGTCGGCCGGAGCGACGGTGAACAAGGGCCTGCCGATACATGTGGACACCTGTGTCTAATGGCCCTTGCGCTGCACTGCCTCGGCCGCGTAGGTGCTCAAACTTGGCAACACAGGGGTCGGCCACTGTCCTGCAACGGCAACAAACCTCGGCCACAGGGCCTCATTCAGTCGCCGGGGTCACTCGAAGCAGCCACGGCCTTTTCGGTATTTCCGCCACGCCTGCGCGATCACTAGCCGTTGGTCTGGAAGCCCATGTCGCTGTCTGGCGACAGGGGACCGTCCCCACGCTGCTGGGTCACCATGGTCATCGCGTGTGGCAGGGCCTGTGTCAATCGCCTCCATTTTGCATCATATTGTTGACTTGTGCCAGCAGCTCTGCCGCAAACCCCGAGCTTTGCTCGAGCGACATCGGTCCACCTGTCCGTACCCGAGCTGGTACCGGTAGTCCTGCGGAAGCCGCCGGAGAAGAAGTCGAGGTCGCCGGTGCCGAGGTCGTAGCGGTAGTCGCCGGAACGCCACGGAGTGTGTTTGTCCACGGACGAACATGAAGCAAGGTTGCGAGGTCCGCCTTGAGTGTCGGAAGGCCTCCTTTGGGTCCAAAGAGCGAACGTGCTGCCTGAAGAGCCTCGCCACTTGCCCGCTTTTCCTCGGCCTCCTTCTTGACCTTGTCCACCGGCTGGCCTTGTATCGCCGCTCGTGCGCCCTTGGTTTGCCGGGCTGCCAGCATTGAATCCAGCATGAGGTCCTCGAGGAATGCCAGCCTGATGCCCAATCGGTCCCGCAAGTACCGGCTTCCTTCATGCCCAGGTCCTCGAACTTGTTGGCCAACATGGCTGATCGGAAATGACGCCTTGGGAAAGCGCCACCCCGAACCATCGTCTCGGCCTGCTCCTTCCACTGCTGGGGCTTCTGACGTTGCTGTAGGGGAGTGGAACAAACCGCAAGGACGGACACTGCAGCAGCCAATGCAGTAACCCAGCGAAGCGCCACGCACTTGTTTCCAACACTCGCAACACCATTCTTCAGAGCGGGCCCACCACTCGCTCTCCTCTGCTTAGGTCCAGCCGCTGCATGACGTGGGGCTCGGACCGGCTGAACGGTCATCAAATTTCAAGGTCTCGAACCACTGCCCGACCTTGCTCAACAACCAAAGGTTCATGCTCACGTCCGGGCACATGCGCACTCTTGACAGCCGCTGCACAACGTAGGCTCCACTCAGAAGGACTCAGCTGCACCTCCAAAAGCCCGCCCTGGCCTTCGCGTGTCCATGATCGCCCGGCCAGGGTGCTCCAAGCCGAAGGGAACACAATCTGCCCTAACAGCTCGTCTGGTAAAGCTGATCACCCCACCGATGGCCTCCAAGAAGTCCGGGCCCAGGAGAAGGCCCAAGCATTCAGCCCGCACCACACTTGTGCAAACCAACACGCAGGCACTCCCAATCACCATCGGCAAACGGTAACGAGAGTAGCTGGCCTTGACACCGTCATTCCCGAACCTGAAGGTCTCCTTCTTAAACTCGGTCATCACAAGCTTGGTCAAGCCCTCCGCGTTAAGGGAGGACCGAAGTTCTTTAAGGTAACTGTCCAACCAGCGCTGACCACAAGCTGTGCTGTTGCATGCACTGTCGAGGGCTGCACTTCGTTTGCCCGGCTCGCTTCGAGGGCCTCTGCAAAGGACTCCCAGGTAGAGACCACATTGACCACGTGGGTGCCGTCTCCACCGTGCCCTCGAGTTCTTCGTGAACGCTTTGCCCTCTTGCTCTACCTGCTCCGGCTCTGCAGCCAAACCCTCAGCTTCAGCCTCCAGAGCAGCTCCTCGTCCTCGCCGTCGCCACTGTCCTGCTCTTGGTCATACTCCGTGGCCTGCATGGACCGTTGCTGAAACCCAAAACGGCGAGGCGCAAAGCCACCAAACCGGTGGGGTCGTCGAGGGAGCGTAAGTGCCGCGGCCCACCGAGGATCCCGAGCTGAAGGAAGAGCCCGTGCCACGGCCGCTGGCACCCACGAACTCGCCGTTCGGGAGGCCACCTTCTTAGAGCACACTGACAAAGCACTGGCCCCAAGGAGGAGGTAAAAGAGGATGAAGAGAAAGGCAGCAAAAAAAAGTGGTGGAATCAACGGGATCTTTTCAGGCTCCGGCGCCACTATGCAGGCTAGGCGCACGCTAGCAACAAAAGGCGCTCCTGTTCCTGCCCGAAGCCAAGTTCGGATCAAGGCCTACAAGCCCCGGGTTCCAAGCACACGCATGCTTACACGATCAGGTCTCTCCGCTACCGGCATCTGCTTTCACAAGAAGCAACGTAAAGACACTACCTTGAAATCAATTTGAGAGGAGGGCCGCGAAAGTTAGGGAACGGAAGCGTAGCAGGGGACGTGGGGCGACTTGTCAGCGATGTGCTCAAAAACGTCGAGACAACCCACTGTCTCTGCTAAAAGCACTTGCAAAGGAAAGCTGGTTGGCATGCGCCAGCCCGAAATGCCGATACACCTCACACACAACCCCAAACGGGCGCCTCAAAAGTCCCAACACGCGGCTGCGTGTGCAACCACAAGGTTCGCTATGGATCACCATGCAGAAATGGGACTTGTCAGAAAGTGTAGTAGCAGATGCGTAATAAGAATTGTAAACGACAACTCCCCCAAACTCCACAGAGCTAGCTGTCGTGACAGCATTGACAGTTGGAAGCTATCCATTATAGCTGA
This sequence comes from Symbiodinium necroappetens, assembly GCA_905231915.1. Classification (NCBI taxonomy): domain Eukaryota; class Dinophyceae; order Suessiales; family Symbiodiniaceae; genus Symbiodinium; species Symbiodinium necroappetens. The sequence goes on from CAJNJA010030720.1 coordinate 27,963, forward strand.
TAAAGTCCAAAGCAGCAGCCCTGCTGACGTCTATGCGGCGCACACAAGTTCGGCTCGCCAACTCAGTCGCGATGCAATTTAATCAGGCTTATCAGGCTTGAGAGTTTAACCTCCTTCGCCAAAATGCCCTGAGGATTCATGTGCTCGACTGCTCGACTTGCGACAGCCGTCTCGAAATCCTTGCCGTGCTGTGAGTGCGAGCTTCTGACTTGGAGACCCGCAAGTCCGCCCCGAAAGTCCCAAAAGAAGCGTCGCTCAAAGGCGATCTGTCGAGGGTGAGCCTAGCGCAAGCCACGTGGCCTGGAGCAGCTTCTCCGCCGCTTCCATTATCGCCTGCCTGGCCTCTGCCTGGGATTTTCCGAAGAAGATCGAATCCGTCACGCTCCGTCACGCACCTCGTCATCTTTAGCTCTCTCCTGCAGCTCTTCCCATGCCTAGGCCATGAAGCGTCTTGATGCAGGTTGCAAGTGACATCATGCAAAAACTCCACGAAAGAACCTTGTGCTTTTGCTCGAACTCTTTCTCGAAAGCCTGCACTTCTGTGGAAAGTTGCTATCTGAAGCTCGCATAAATCTAAAATCAACACCTCCTCCTGCGCTTGAATCCGCTCCTGCTCAGCCTGCCACAAGCATTTGCTGGCATCCACCTCCAACACGACTGCTCCAATTGCCAACTCACCTGCCTGATCTGCCCTATTCAAGCTGTTGGACACGCTTTTCGAGTCCTGGACATCGACAGTATTCGACAGTTGCAGATCGGTACACCTTAGGCTTGTTCTCTAAGAAGAGTCCTGCATCAGCTCTTGCTCTGTCCTCTCCTGCATTGCAGCCGTGACATTTCTTTTCGACCTGCCTCGTTCCAGCTCCCTCCCAGTCCTCCTGACGGAAGTCCCGCATCCAGCTTTGAGCCTTGGGGCTACCTTGCGCGAGAGAGCAAAAGGCCTAATTATTTCATTCTCTGTGTCCTGGCCGATGCCTTGGCCGGCTGACTTGTTGCTAAGGTGGCTGCTGCTCACATTCTGCCTTGCATGCTTGCGTGGATCAACACACTGAAGAGGGATGTGCCTTGCGTCCGATGCCACCTCTCTGGCTGCCAAGAACGCCCATCTACCGATCGCTGCGCAGCGACCACACCTCACAGCACCACTGCCTAGATCCTGTATCGCTGTCACTGCATAGCAGCATACCAGGTTTTAATCGTGACGTAGGATTGATTGGATGGGATTGGAGCAATGCGGAAACGGCCCGGCTAAATTCCGACAACTATGTCAACAACGCCAATGCAAAGTCAAGTGCAGCCAAGTTGGAGGCCTGGAATGACGCCCTCCTGTGCAGCCTGCTCCATCTCCGCGCTGAAGAAATCAAAAAACCTCAAATTGACAAATGCCCTTGCATTGGCATGATGTTGGATGTCTTTCCCGTGCAGATTTCACTGAGGCAATCCGAGGCATCAGGCTCCTCCCAGGTCACTTCTCGATTGTCATCCCGGTCCATGGCCTGAAACCTGTCTGTACTTAAAAAGACCCAGCTCGCCCAAACACACACGCGAGCCTTGCTTCGAGCAAATCCCTCGTGCCGCCCTCCTGGCAAATCACAGGGTAAGGCAAAACTTGGACTGCTTTGTTCCGGAGGGCCTGCTTGACACCAGTGGGGAAGCCCAAAGACGCAGCAAGCTCTGGACCTGATGAACTAATATGGTCACGGGTATTCACGCGTCCAAGCTACAACGCGACTCGCCGAGGGGAAAACTTGCGCGACAGAATTTGATCATCTCACGCCTGCTTGCAGCACTGTGGGCATTTAAGTCACACAACCCGCCGCTATTCTCTACACATACTCAGCAGACTCTTTCGAGCTCTCCCTCGCTGTGGCGTCAACTAGGCCAAGGTATCCATAGCATATTCTAGGTCAGCAAGCCCTCAGCACCAGGCTTGTTGATTCGGCCGTCGCCTAGAATCGCCCACCAGACACGGTAGCGCGGCGAGCATCCACAGGGTGATCATAGTGGTGATCATGCATGGTGAGCGAATACGAGCCAGCAAGTCCATTGACATCCACTGACTGGAAGATCCGTCTCAATGTAGCCTGCAAGTCATCAGCTGCTGTCATGCGAGTCCTAAACACACCATCACGGGAGCCTCCGCGCTTTCGGACAAGCTACTGCTCCGCCTCGGCCATGTGACGTGGAAGCACAGTTGAAGAGTAGTAAAAGCAGCTAGGACAGCATACAAGACTTGCTCTCTCGGAGGCCCAGATCGGAAGGATTAGTCAGCACGGCGTTTCCATGACCCTTTTGAATCCTTTTGACTGGGGTACGTCCACATCGGCAACGCGATCTCCGCGTCGCAAGGTCAAGTCTCGCTTTTTGTTGACAGCTCTGGCGATGTCTCACACTTCCCTTATGCTGCCATTGGCATTCGGAGTCCATTTTGTCTGAGATGGCCCAGTCCTGATTGCAGGAGATTCGCCCAGTTCTGCTTTGCGCTGCATAATGATTCCATTCGACAAGCGAATTATCCATCTACGGAATGCCATCAATGCTTGCGACTGTCTCTTTGATTGTTCCGGCTGTGGTCCCGAACAGGGTTATGATGATTCAGAAACGATGCCCAAAACAACACGGGGAGGGGAGTGAGGGGTGAGAGAACAAGAGAAAGAGAGAAAGAGAGACAGAGGGAGGGAGAGAGTAAGGGCAGGGGGCAGAGGGAGACGGAGGGAGGG
>CAJNJA010030731.1:9399-26237 GCA_905231915.1 Symbiodinium necroappetens
GTATGTATGTATGTATGTATGTGCGCCTGTGTCTACGTATATAGATAGCACTGCACAGTTACAGGTCATATATGTCTTACACGCACCGGTCACCTCCTCGGCTTCTCGGTCGTCACCGGCCTCAGCTCAGGCGCATGAAATGACAGTTGTTGCTTTTTGTGTGTTTGAGCGCCCTCTTCCTTCTTGCTACTGTCGGCATACCTGGTAGGTAGGGTTTCGGGGTTTTTAGGGTTTAGAGTTCAGGACTTTTCCATCTTAGCACAAGCTTTGCGTCATCGAGGAAAGGACAGAGCAGGACACACCCCGCCTTGGAAGTGTTCGGACACGAGGTGAAAGATAACATGTTACGTATACGGGCACATAGTGTGTGTACATATATTCACATACGTCAGATATGTGTATGTATGTATGTATGTATGTATGCATGCATGCATGTATGTATGTATGTATGTGTGTGTATATGCACATGTACATGCATGTACATATTTATGTACATCTATCTTGAATAATGAAAACATGTGTGTACATATGCATTTAAATAGATGAAGACATATAACTGTACATATGTAGACATATAAAAAATACATAAATAAAAATATACATCCAAATGAGTGTTGTCACAAACCCAGTAGCTTCTGAGGCTTTTCGGTTTTTGTTGTCTTTGGCATGAGAAGTATCAAGTAGCCTACACTGAGTTCTTGTTAAGGAATTTAACTCAAGTTACCATGATAGGGATCTAGAGTAAATGACAGGGTTTCTATATTATATGGTAACTGAAACTAAACTCCTTAACAAGAACCCAGTACAGGTTGGCTTCCTGTTGCTAGGTCTGTCCTTGGGTGCCGACCAGCAACACCCGAAGCAGGCCCAGTGCCTTGAAGGCCAGCAGAACTTCATTGGAGGGCTGTGGATAGATCTGCTCCCGACCGCCTGCGACTTTAGTCTGCCCTCTGACATCTCAGTTCTTGGTTTTGGTCGGTTTTGGTGCCACTGGCCCGAGCAAGCGGTATCAGGCTGGAGCCACGGAGGAGCCAGATTGATTGAGAACTCTGTGGCATGATTTCTGAAAGCTTTGGACTTTGGACACTCTGAAACAGGCAGTCCTTGTAAATAAAGGACATTGAACATGCAGGTGTTTCTGCAATGGCATCTCTCTCAAGCTGAGGCCCAGGCAAGGCGCTGAAGCGGCAGCGAGGACTGGAGTAGCCTCCCAGAGCTGCCGGGAGCTCCCATGACTTTAATTCCGGGGTGTGGGGCTCGCAGGAAATGGACACAGGGAACCTTAAAGTGTAGGGCTGAGGATAAGAGGTGTCTCTTCTTTTTTTACCGCGGCCTCGTGAATTGCTAATATAGTTAGAACTTAAGGCTAAAGCTTGGGAGCTACGAGATCGCCTCTCTGGCGCGCACGAAGTGATGAAGCTTACAAGCCCAAAATGGCCCTAACATAAGCACGGTTCCGGATTGGATGTATTCAATCCCATCGATGTACAGTGTGAGTGGTTCCTTGGTTTCAGGTATCTGCTGTCATCTGCCCTACCCGTGTGCCTGAGCCTCTCACGGGCCCTTGTTCGGCAAACAAGTGCATCTTAGCTTTAGTCATGGTATTGAGCCGCCGATGCCTGCAAATGAAGGTGGCGTCGGCGTCCACCACGGCGGCTCGAAGACGCTGGCGCCTGGACAATAAGCAAACGTGGGCGAGGCGAAGAGCTCGAGAAGGGGCTTCATGGACCCAGAGTTCACGGGATTTCATGGACATGGAAGCGCCCAGCGTCAGGAGCCGTTGCAGGTTGAGTGAAGTATCCCCGACGCGCTGTCTACGTGGACATCAGACATTTTTGGTATCGGAGTCTCTGGAGCTTTCAATGCTCAACCCGACACTACACGACCCGCTTGCTCAACTTTGAGGTGGTGGCTCCAAGAACCGGGCGGTTTGCAGCCACCAGCAGCGTCCAAAAGCAACTCGCTGTGGTGTCCTTGGATGTCTATATGGTTCTGCGGTTTCAACGTCACGCACGGGGAAATCGAGTCTACGAAAAGTGGGGTTGTCCAGAAAGATCCTATTCCTGCTAGCGCAGGAATGCCAAACATAGCCGTGGTCGAAGCACAGCTACATCGGTGAAGGTGCTGTCGCGCTTTGAAGATCTCACCGGATACCCCGACGTTTGTTGTGACGGCGGCTGCTGTGTGAAGCAAAACGTAGTGGGATGCCGATGCTTGGAAGTTTTGCTCCAATCGCTCTAATAGGGGCCCAGAGGCTTTTGTGGCTGTCTCTGCAAAAACCGAATACAATTGACATTCAGTTGCTTAATCAAGGGCAGGCTGCCTGCCTGTCTTCTCGATCTACACAAGACCCTGACAAGCCTGCATCTGTATCTTCCCCAAAACCCTATGCCCTCACAATAACAATGACGAAAATAGTAGTAGTATTATGATGGGGCCCGGTAATTGTAGTAAGTACCCCAAACCTTAGCAGTCCGGTGCCACTTCCTGCGAGCCTCAGAGATTCTTAGAGGTATCTTTCATTGCAGCACTTTCCCGACGCGCTAACAGGGGAAAGGTCTGAGGCGCCAGCGCAGGGCAAGCGTTGCTCCAAGCACTTTCTCCTCCAACACATGTAAGCCCATGTAAGCACATATCACATATGTATTTATGCATTTATCTACGTATTTACTTGTTTGTTTTACATGTGTACTTATATCTCTCTATATCTATAACTACACTCATGTTTCATCCAAACTGGGCCCTTGCAAGCGACCGATGCAGGAATGGCACTTCAAGGCACAGAAACCTTAAAGGGATGGGATGAAGTGCAACACACCTGCATTTGAGCTTGCTTCCAAACCGTGGCTCAGTTGGAGGGCACCTTGACGATTAATGGCTTCCATTCCTCGAAAATAAAGACGAATGAGTATTCGCCAAGATGAACACTCCCAACAAGACGCTCCTATATGCTCCTCATGTTCCTCATAGGCACTTGCAGGTTAGCCTCTCTCAACGCACTGATCCGGAACCTGCCTCGTTTCGAGCTCCTTCTGCAAGCTTCAGGGCCTCGTGATCAGGTCTCGTTTAAGCTGACTGTGGTCTCTATATAGCATTGCAGCATTGACAACAGCCTGGCGCGGCACAAAGCAAGTTTCCATGTGCACCACTGTGATTCTGCTGACCTACGCAAACCTGTGGGGCAGCGTCTTCAGAAGGCTTTGAGCGATCGCCAAAACAAAGAGTTCCATCGACAGTACAGGGACATCGGAATAAGCAACTCTCACTTCGCAAGCGACACGTGCAAAGACCGTGTGGCATGATTGCCGAGCTGTCCGTGGAGCTCTCCAGCTTCCCCGATGTGAGTGCTGAATGATAAACTCAGCTTTGAACACCAGCAGCAGCAGCAACCGTACTGTTGGGTGGTGGTGGTGGTAGTAGTTGTAGTGGCAACAAAAGGGATGAAAGCCCTATGGCTGAGGCTGCGGCGGCATCAAGGGAGACGGTCTGATCGTGAGATGCCTATCGGGACCGCAAAGAATAACTTGAGTGGACGATGTGAGTTTGGTGTGGGAAGTAGAATCTCGGCTATGCAACGCAGTGCGACCAGACGTACGGAACCTATATACTGCTACCACTTCTTATAAGCTTGTACCAGCGGCGTCACAACTGACACTGACAACCTGGGAGTCTCTTGGAGGCCTGGTTTTTTTGCTAAAGTCCGGGCCAGGCACGGTCTCTTTTGTTGGGCCTGTGCCGCTCCTTTGTACATTGCTCCATGTATGGAGCTTGTCGTGCCGTGCATGAATTGGAAGTTGATCTTGCCGGACATGGAACATCAGGAGCCGAACTAAGATGCACTCGCTGCCTCTCTCCCTCTGTTTGCCCTTCTTGCTCTGGCCTTCAAAATGTATAGGACCTTGTGGCCTTGAAGTGCGAGTACGAACATGCAGCTGAGCATCCTAGAGACACTGTGAGAAGTCAGTGCACTTCGTCACCTGCCGGCAGTCTGCAAAGAAGCCCCTCTTCTGCTGCGATCCGAGCCGAGTGAAATCCTGACGACCGGGAGTGTGGACTAGGGGATTTCGGGTTTCAGGTGTAGGGTTTAAGCTTTGCGGGGTTTAGGGACCATTTGGGGAGCATCTGATGGATGTTATCTAGCTACCTGGACCTGAGACTATAAGTCAAAGTCGAGGCTGCAACCCTACAGACCTCGAACCCTGAAGCTTAAAAGCACCGACCCCTTCCTCCAGAGCCCGAGAGCCATACGGTACGTAAGTTCCCAAGCCTGGCTTCGCGCTACGGATTTTTTTTGGGGGGGGGGGCTTCCGGAATCCTTCGGTCTCGACTCAGGTACTGTGTTGCTATCTGAAAGTAGGAGAGACATGTTTTGAAGATGAACTGCAACAACAAAGCTGGGGATTTTGCATGGTTTCCGGACGTCGCCCGAAACCAGGTACTACTAAGCCCTCCTAAATCCCAACAAAATCAGGCCTGAAAGGCTTCTGCGACCGAGAAGCAAGCTTGGGTACCACAGGCCTGGCTCGGCAGACATCCTCTTGCCAGCTCGGCTCTGGGGGTGTCCGCCTAAGCAAAGGTTGGAATATCTTCGGACTCTCTGAAAACCTTGGGGGCTTCTGCCCTGAACAACCAGAGGTAGCGGCGTGCCCTGGGCTTGCCAAGCAATTCACGCATCGATTCACACAACAGCTCGTGCCCGACATCCGTCATAGAGGCCGCCCATACGAGACCGGCCCGATGTCCCAAAACACCTATACAGCTGTCCCTGTGCAGCATGCGCCGAGCAGCGGGACAGCCGGCTTTCGGTCTTCCTGGGTAGCCGCCTCGGTTGGATCGGGCCTATACACACGAGAACAAGCAAGCGAAAGCCCGACAACGCCGAACTAACCATGACCACGGCAGCCAAGCTACCCCGCAAAAAGCAAGCACCCAGCTAGGGCTCGCGAAGACGAGCCTGTCACCTGAACAATCGCATTTCTAAAGAGCGGGCTTTGGGTGTTCAATGCATCGCCGATCACGACGGCAAGTGAATTGTCCAGAGCAGTCTCCGACTGAGCCACCTATAGCTCGTTCTGATGCATCCTCTTGCCGCATACCCGATACTCCTGAATGCTGTGCATCTCTGCTCTGGTACACTGCCAACTTGGCGTACCGTGCACCATGTGCACGGCAAGGATTTGTACCACAGCAGCAAGGGACAGCAGTGATGATACTCAGAATCGTCAAGATGAGTGAGAACAGGGACTAAACTAAGCCTAGCAATGTTGCTGGAGTGCCCAGGTCACTGTTGCAAAATGATCGTTGGAAGCTGGAGAGTGAAACTGCTGATCTGGCCTGGCCTGCTACGTGCACAGAAACGTCCCGCGCTGGCGAGCTACTGCACAGAGGCACAAGCAGAGGCACCTTTTCGTATTTCGGCGAGACGGTCGGCTGCACCAGTGGAGGCAACAAGGCGCCAGGAAATCTTGGCGAAGAGAGCCGGTCCTGAGGCAGAGCGCTGGTGCCCAAAATCCGAATCGTTTGTGCAGCAATTCTGCTTTTCGGATCTGTCTCTGATATCCGCACCATTCCGCACCCAAACCTGGTTTCTCTGTCTTTTGGGAAGTCGGGGATAGATTCGGACAGGTCGGCGCCACCAGGGGTTTTCAACAGAACTTTTGGACCAACACGTTCTGCAGACAGAGGCCCCCAAGAATCTGCCAAGTTCTGTTCCAGTTGCAAATGCAGTGGTTCGATTCGCACGACTCTGTTCGCGGGGCTTCGTGCTCGGATCCTGTGCAAAATCATACCAAGCAACCAGACACAAATACCTTCTACACTGACCAATCCAAGGAGTTGTGGTTACTGCGCTACCGCCGCAAGCCCAAGCGGAAAATCGAACAAACACTGAACTTTAGACCCCATACCACCTTTTCTAGCAACAACGGAAGAAGCGGCCTCGGCAGACGTCATCGACCACAATGTTGCCGGGTCGGAGCTCAAAGAGGCTGAACTCAACCTGACTTTTCCACGGTTTAGAGCATATAAGGGCTTAAGTTAAGTTAACGGGTCTCGGGCTCGCTTAAGGCTTACGGGGCTAGTTTGTGCTGCTGTGAAAGGTTGTGCTTGTTCTGCATTCTTGACTATATACTCCCTATATCTATGTCTATATATATATATATGCTATATATATATACACATGATCTATATGTACATACATATATATATATATATCTCACTCTCTCTCTCTCTCTGTCTTTCACTCTCTCTCTCTCTTTCTCTCTCTATGTGGGGCTCAAGCTCCATTGCGCCAGCTAAGAAGCTTAGACTAAGACCTTCCCTTCTTGAATACAAGTACAGTACTAAGGACAGCCGATGCCCTAAACCTCAAACCCCTAAACTCTGAAAGATAACGTGACATCCCGCCATTCAAAAGCAGCTCTACTAAGCAACAGTGGATCCGCTGAGCCTTACTTCGACTGGCCAGCACAACCGCCCGAACTCACAGAACAAACCTTCCTTTTGCTATTTCTTGCCCGAGACTTACGGAGAATGGGGTGAGACACTCGAATTTGGCAGACGCCCAGGTAGCAATCCGGGGGCTGTACTACAGGCTCAAGAGGGAAGTTCGCCTGTCCATGACTCGCGGGCAGATCTAGTCAACTCTCTCTCTCTCTCTCTCTCTCTCGCTCTCGCTCTCTTTCTCGCACCCTCCCTGTCGCTGTCTCTCGACCGTTGAAGCTGCGCCACTGGTTCCCTGCCGTTCTTCCACGTCAAGATCCCCTGGATGAGACCACGAGAGAAGCCTCAAGCAAACGATGGTGTTGCAGTTGAAGCCGGGTGAAGTTTGAAAAGACGGACAAGTCGTTCTGCCGTTATAAAGGGGGTTCGTACCTGCTTGGTCCAGTGGCATGCACCTCTTTCGGCTTGCATTTTGGAGGGTTCTCAGGCTCGAACACACAAGTCTAAATATCATGTAGTCCTTCTACTTCATCACCGGGGCCATAGCTGAAGCCCGTATCCCATGCAGACCTGCATCGCCAGGTTCGGAGTGCCCTTTAACTTCCGTTCAGATGCCTCTCAAGCCCAGACCATACCCAGCGCAAAAGTCAGCTTTTCCCCTACGATCATGTCTGCCGACCTGGTGAATGAACAGATGAAACTAAATGCAAGGAAGCGACAATCGACTTGCACCGTGCACTCTGTCACGCTTGCCATCGAAGGGGCCGGCATCACATCGCTGGACCCTTTTTGGGATCTTTCTATATACAGCCGCTTCAGGACTTTGGTGTATAGATTCAAGTCTTGTGATGACTGGTCAACCATGGTCCGGCATGGTATTTTCGTCGCGGTGCTGACATCCTGCTGGGTCTACCACAGAGGGGTGTTTGGGTGTCTGTGTTGTTGATTGTTTTGGGGGATGGGGAGAAAAAAATCGACCATCCCCATTGCTCTTTACTCTACCTTAGCCTTAGCCATGCATGCGACTTGACACTCTCAGCTACACGGCAGAAGCGCAAGCATGTGCAAGGTCCGAGCTGCTCGTCCTCGCCTGGTGGTCGTGTGGTTCCAACCATCGATCTAAGCTTTCGCTGACACTGTTGCCGGGGCGCATACTGTAATACAAGTAAGGCGGTAACACAGGGGTGTTCACTGGGAAATTTATTCATTGTTTTACGTTCAGCTGCGAGATGAGATGGGCGGGCAGCAAACGAGGTAGCCGCCAAACTGTTGGTGATTCGTCATGTCTTGCGCATAGTAAACCTTAAGCCCAACTTTGAACACTTTGCTCCGCGGTGCAGTTGCGTAGCGTTACCTCATTCAGCGTGCCCCCCCCAAGCTAGGCTGGTATATCGGTCGGATGTGTAAGCACAGCAGGTCTTCTGCCCGGGCTCTAAGCACGAATTCAGCTTCCTATGCCAGCTTTCTCACCAGGGAAGCTCCAAACTGCTCCTTCTGCATCTTCAGCTGCTCCTGAAAGTCGCCGACCGAGGCCTATTGACTACCCCAAGCCCCTACGTCTTGAATACGGAGGCCTCTATAACCCGAAATGGATCGACTAAGGCTCTGGGGTAGATTGTAATTACTTACAATACTCATTCATAAGGAAACCCAACAAACGCTCTGGGGTAGATTCTAATTACTATATTGCTCATAAGGAAACCCAATACTATATATTATTATTGTCAATCACCGGACGACCGGGCCCACCTTCTCGGCCTGCCGGACCTTCTGCATGAGAAGTCGGGCGTCCTAGCAGCGATTGGATGCGCCCCGGGCTTACCCTGAACCCTTAACCCTGAGCCTTAAACCCTAAATTCTAAGCCCCAAGCCGTAAAGGAAAAGCCTTATCCACCCTAAGTTTCACTAAGCCCTAACCCTAAACCGTAGCAGAAGCTTAAGGTTCTAAGGATGCATGCCCACTGCAATACAGTGGCAAACGAATCTTCCGCACGGTGAGTAGTAGCCCGAACTGCCGCAGGGCAACCCTACCTGCAAGGTGCTCCGGCGAAGTTTCAAGCGAAGGTGGTCAACAAGATCCGGAATCTTCGGAACTTCAATTCCACCTACAACTTCTTCGCGACACCCGAACCCCAAGGCCTACAGCTTAAACCGCATCCAAAAGCCCTTTCCAGTGTAAAGCCCTAACCCTGACAGAAACAGTACTCAAGACAAAAGCAACGAACCTTGTCCCCAAGCCCCAGACAAACATCAAAACATATACCCTGAACCCATCCGAAACCCATTGTCACTAATCACCCTTCACCTAGCTCCGCCAGAACCCGAAAGCATCCCGACAGCCCGAAAAAACGACCCTCATAGTAGCCCTCATAGAGCCTTTAGAATAACCCCCGATGCCCTTATAGGACTTGTATAAACACCCTGAAGTCAGCCCCTTCGAAACCCTAAACCCTATACCCCGGGTGGCTTTGTTAGCCGGCTCGATCTCGAGGACAGCCTTGCAGTCGCGCTGGGCCTCCACTGCTTGGGTCTCTTGCGCAGTCAGAGTCTGAATGTCTAAAGGTTCGACTCACACACTCGCGCGCGCAGGCATGGCAAAAAGGTAAGGGGTTTGGCGTTTCCATCTGTTTGGGCGTTGAGGTTTTTTTGTTGATACCTTTTTTCCGACTGCTGCGAAGGCTGAAGGGTTTATAGTGCTTGGTTTAGGGCTTTCGGCACTCACACTCGGACAATCCAGGCGAGGCATGTGGTTGAGGGCTCTCGGCTCTGACTCGGACAAGGGCTTTTAGGGTTTGGACCTTACCGTGTTCAGGGTCTTTCTGCCTTAACCCTAAACCCTATGCCTTAAGGTATGTGACTTGCCAGATGACAACAGTAAACCGATCCAACTGCCACAAAATCCGCCTCCTCGAAATCGTTGGACCCTAGCAGGCCCTGAGCACGCCGGTAGAGCGCTTTGACGTTCTTTGGGTCCTGATGATGCGGGGGTAGGGATTTCGGGGAGTGGGGTGCAGGCTCTGCAGAAGAACAATCCGGGTGAGTCTCCAGCAAAATGTGTGAGTGTGTTTAGGATGATGTTTCCAATATCTCCAACACAAGCCTTAACGGACCCCTTCATCTCGTCCGACCCACCCTGAGCCTAGGAACGGTATCTGGAGTCTAGCGAGTCTAGCCTGATTATAAGCCTTCTAATCCCAGAAGCGAGGACCCGATTACAACTACCGCAAGTTTAGGATGAACTCAACTCCAGGTACCACAGAATCGGAAAGCGAGGAGCCACTACAGTGATGTTTATCGGCGATGCATGCAAGTGTGCTCTGTCAGAATCTCTCTCTCTCTCTCTCTGTGCGTGGGTGGGTGTGGGTGTGTGTGTGTGTGGGGGCGGGGAGGTCGTCCTGGATTGCAATGGTTCGGTGGGCTGAGCACCCAAACAAGCAATATGCACGGAGCCATTGCCTGTGCCAAGCGGCTGTGCAAAACAATATCTTATTCTTGCAGGACGTGAAGTACCAGAAATCGAATCAGGTTTGATTTGCGACTAGAAATATTAGTTATGATAGTAACAGTTGCTATGGTACCGATGACCCATAGTGTCTTATCAGCACGAGACGAAACAGCCGCCACAACTCAGGCATCAATGTCCTTTTTCGAAATGAGGCCTGGGGTTGGGACGGCTGGATCGCTTAGGGGCTGGAGAGAGGTTGTTCGGATAACAGAACGAAGGACCGAACTCTTCCATTTAATCACCACCCGCCCCTCAACAAAAATACACACACATACAGATAGTCTTGGCTATATATATATGTGTATGTTATATATATATATGTGTGTGTATATACAGAGATAAATATAGAGAGAGAACTATAGAGATATATAGATCTTCATCGACCCATCTGTTCATCATGATTCGGGTGCATTATCTTGCGGTGGTGTTTCCAAGCAGCCGACCTCCTTCAGGACCTCATCGCAAAAGCGAGCAGCAGAGTAGGCAAGGTCAAGCTTCAAGGCCTTCGCACAAAAACAGGCTCTGGCCCGGATCATGGGTGCGATAAGATCACAAAACCCCATTCTTGCGCTCGCGCACGGCGGAACTGTGCAAAGTGTGGCCATTTCAAGAGCTTACAATGCATGGTGTCGAGCGCCGACCATACCTGCAAATTGAAAATGTGAAGCAGTCTTGTAGTTGTAGACATGGGTATGACGATGGCTATGGGACTCGTTACAGTTAAGACTGTGTATGCGAGACACAGAGAAACAAAAGAGAGAGAGAGAGCTCTGATGGGGTTTGCGTCCAAGGCACGCAGGCAGCGAGATTGAGCCGGCATGTGTTCTTGAGCTCCTCTTGTCAGGTGGGGTAATCCCGACAACATAGACCGCGAACCCGTGAGGCTCAAGAACGTCCAACGCTGTATCTGCTGAACTCTGCACTACAGCCCCAATCCCTGCTCCTTGGCCCAAAGGAAGTCTAACTGCGTATTTGCCGTATTTCTGAAATACCAAACTACGACTGGTGCTTGGCCCCTTGTCCTCCCCAGCCTGTCGCTCTTCCGGATCCTCAAACACCTGGCAAGAACACAGCATCAAACTGTAGGGAAAGCATGACTGGCATCAGGTGAGAATACGCGATCAGCGACATAAACATGACACTGTCTGCAGTGGGACAAGAGCAAGTACCCACGAAGGTGATAATGAGTGTCACTGTTGCTGCTGCTGCTGCTGCTGCTGCCTGCTGCTGCTGCTGCTGCTGCTGCTGCTGCTGCTGCTGCTGCTGCTGCTGCTGCAACGACAACAACCAATAATGATAGCAATACTACTACTACTACTACTACTACTACTACGACGACTACGACGACGACGACGACAACGACGACGACGCCGACGACGGCGGCTACGACTTCGTCACTTCGGCTGCAGCTACAACTACGACGACGACTACTGCAACTACCACTACCACTACCACGACCACCGCCACTATTTAAAGATAAAATCCCTAATTGTCAGTAAAATTAACAGGATGATAACCAATACTATAAATGACACGAAGGATATTGAACATCATAATAATAAGGAGGGCTTACACCAGTATTAGTCACAGTGACATTTCTGATAACATGACATGCAGAAAACAACAATACCCATAGCTACATAACAACATCATGACGCATAACGCTAACGTTAACATTAGCATTATCATTTAACAGTGGCATTAGCATTAAGGGCACACTCACATGCACAGCAATGTAACTGCAGCAACAACAAACAATAATCGCAATAGTCGGTATAACCAGTAGCGCACAAATGATCATACTTACAACCGGAGCTTTTTCCTTTCAGTAACAAGCAGGGAAACGAGGTAAGCATTAGTCCGACAAGGCAATCGTAACAATAACAATGACAACATCGCAGTACCATTGCCATGCATACCTGAGCACAACTGCTGTTTACCGGCAATTTCAAATGAGTTACTCGTCTAACAGTCTGTAGCATTATAGCATCGTATCTGCCGACCTGTGTGCACATCCTTTCGTCTGAATGCAGCGAAGGCAAAGCACACGCCTCCACGCTGGTGGTGCTGCCCAAAGGCCGCTTGTAACGCGGGAGAAGAGCTACGACTCTGGAGTATCGTTCCTGAGGCCAGGCACAAACAGAAGGAGCTTCAATCTATCAGCCAACCGACTCTGTGAACGAGCGAATGTTTCACAGCAGTCAAAAGTCAACAAGCACAAATTCAAATCTCAACCGTCTCAGGTACAGTAGGAACACGCTGAATCAGCCTCCTGGCTACCACACTCGGCCAGTGACGTATGCAAGGCGGACGCGCCCAGCTTTGAAGTGAGCTGAGCCTAGCCAGCGAGGCGGCTGCAGGACCAAGCACAGACCACGCGATGATAAGGGGTATAAACTGAAGTACCGCCCATGGCGAAATGTCGCAGTCGTGGCTCCGAAGGTATGCGTGGGGTGATGATGGAGAAGCCACTAGGAAACCTGGGACTTTCCGCTCCCCAGCTCCCGCTCCTCGCTCCTTCTGCTTTTGGCAGAACTCCAGCCTCGGCAGGACAGGTGAACTTCTGTACCCCAGGACCGCGATTCACTTGGCTGCATCGACCCAAGGCAAGGGGTGCAGATTCCGAGCATGATAGATGATATCTTGTATCAAGATCCCTTCTGAGCAGGATACATTCCCTACACTCGGTCACAGGATAGGTTTGTGGGTTTAAGGCTCAGGGGTTTCATGAGCCTCAACCAGCGCGCCAGGAAGCAGGTCTGTTGAGTCACTGGGGCCTTCCTCCGGCGGTGGATTGCCTGGCAACATTTTGAAAATGGGTGGCCTTAAAGAATTATGGAGGTTGTGGGGTGCATTGACAAGACAAAAATAGGAATAATACTAGTAACACATAATAATAAACCCGGAAACTCTCAAAAGGCAATATTACGATCTCGTCTCGGTTCGTGAACTGTTCGACAGGCTGCCTCGAGCCTCAATTTTCCTGAGGGCGCTGCTAGAATTACTGGAAGATAGCAAGTCCTTCAGCCAGATTCTGCGACAGCCTTTTCTGCGCTTCTGGATTATTTTCGCGGTCCTGAGGCAAGACCCTTGGATGATAAAGCTCCTGCAAGCCCAGAGCAAGGCCATGCCGTAAACGAGACATAGGCACTTCCAGACTCAGGAAATATACAAGCTTTTTCGAGCCATTGCTCAGGACCCGGAATCCTAAACTCCCCAAACTGCCGGCCAAAGCTGCCGAAGTCGACCATCTCCAGCTTGAAGACCACGTTGCCAGACTCCGCAGGCACCTAGTCTCAAATGCAGAAGATGGTTTTTTGTTTAAAGCCCTCCTCGGCTGCACTCGCGTTGAAACCCCAAGCCTGGAAGCCCCGAGCCTTCTTTCGTCAGACGAGCTCGCTCTGTCTCCCTCTATCTCCTTCTCTGTCTTCTTCTCTCGGGCATAGAATAGATATAGGTGATATAGGGACCGAGACAGACAGACAGACAGAAAGCACAGTCAGGTAAACAGGTAGAGAGACAAAGGAAAAAGGAAGAGAGAGCGAGAGAAGGCGCAAAAGCAAAAGAGAGGGGAGCGGAGGGAGGACTGCTGGGGTCAATATCTGGCGCCGGAAGAAGCTTCACGATCCATCTAGCACAAGACTAGAGCATGTAGTGTTGTGTTGTATTTTGGCCCCATGTCTGTACATGCGACATGTAGCATAACATGGTACGGCCAAGAACACACATAAATGAAGGCACTGTGGCAGAACACGGTCAGATGAGTATATACATTTAATGCGTATACATACACACATCCATCCATGCATGCATGCATACACACACATACATACATACATACATACATACATACATACATCGATAGATAGGTCTGGAATTTGCATACTTCATAACTAATTAAAATACCAAAACACAGCTCTGTGTATGTATGTATGTATGTATGTATGTATGTATGTATGTATGTATACTACGTGTGTATGTGTATATATATATACACAACATACATTGCAATTAGCCATCCGGCTATTTACACCGACCGAAGAATGAAGACACGTCTTTGCCGTGCCGCCTCGAGGTTCGGCACACCCGGCAAATACAAAGATGGGATGGGCTTCACCGTAACCAGTGCGACTTCTCCTATCAGGGCGCAGCTTAAAGCTACTGAAACCCTAAACCCTAAACCATTCCGAAACCCCAGAGTGTCCGTGACCCAGCCGTCCTTTGCGCATGCAGGCACACACTGCTTCCAAAGCGTCGCACCTTCAGCTGCGTCGAATTTTCGGTTCACTTCTTCGGCGGGCCGGCAGTCTGTACAGGATTCTGGTACAGAGCTAACTCGAGTGGTGGATGACAATTATCTGCCCACACATGCCAGAATAAGCAGGAAAACCGCGTTGAGAAAAGGTGCTTATGGGATGATTCGGGATGATTCCACTCGACGCAATTCTTCACCCATGATGCTCTGTTTGAGAGAATAACGCCCTACAGAACCTGCGCGATCGTGGGGCCTGGTCTTCCCTCCAATCGTCTCGTCCGAATCAGTTTCTGTTTCTCTATCTCTCTGTCTCTCTCTGCTGTGTCGGTCTGTCTGTCACTGTGCTTATCGTGCCTGTGGGTGTGTGTCCAGTTCATAGCCTGGTGGCATCTCGCCATTGCCAACGACGCTGTTGACCATGACTTCTTCACTTAACTTCTCCTCCTCGACAGGGGGTTCTGTCTGATCGGGAAAGCCTTCTCACACTTTCGACGGTCGAGCGTCTCATGAAACTGTGACTGACTTCATCCTCACCAGCTCTCCCAAAGCGTGTTAATACTGTGGCGGCAAGCTCCTGACCAACCGTGGCGCTCAGCAACTTCACCTGACATTCTCAAATTTGTCGGAGCAGGGCAAGACTTTCGGGGCTGATGGTGTGGCTTGGCCTACAGGGATGCGCAGCCGAATGGCAACTTTGGAAAACCTGAACAAACGCTTCTCTCGGTGCCTCCAAGCAGAAGCCCCAAGCACAAGACGGCCCTCCAGGTTTAGGCTTGGTTTGAAGATAGCAAGGAGCAGCAAGCACAGAAGGTTCATATGTCGCCAACTAGGCGCTCTGAGAGGCTAAAGACGAAAGACGTGTCAAGCAGTCGACATCCATACCACACACTCTTCCGAAACAGTACACGGCGACTGCAAAGGCCTACACATGAGTACTACGAAATCAAGCCAGTAAACTCCTTCTTCGCGGATGCAGATGCTCGACTTAGAACGATCGAATTCGAGAAGAGCGAAAGGAACAGACTTGGGCAGCCACGTTCCATTACGAGCACCGCAAAGAAAAAAGCCTTCTCGGATCAAGCCATGTACTTTTACGAATCAGTGTACGAATCCTTGCAAACCGAGTACACTAACCCTGAACCTTGAACCGCTACTCAGCTGCAAATGCCATGGTTGGCATCACCAAGGGACCTTGCACCAGGTACCATCGAAGCCAGGACAGACTCGACTTCGCACTGCCTTGATGGCCTAAGTGATTGCACAGTTTGAACTCCCACTGTCGGACTACTCCAGGCAAGGTCGTTCGGGTCGGAAGGCACAGGACAATGCTTTGAGTAACGTTCCCAGCCACGCCTGCATGGCAACTCTGATGCCGCAGAGACATGCCCCGGGCATCCACAGAGAGAGAGAGGGAGAGAGTCATTCTTTTCACACTAGCTTCCTGGACCAGCACGAAGGCAGCAAAGGAGGCTTATGTTAACTTACAATTATTTATTCAGGATGATGGGGCCACCAAAGTCCTGAACATCCAAGGAGGGCTTTCCAAAGGGCACTCCTTCAGAAGTGAGCTCATGAGTAGACGGATCCTTGCGAGTTCCATCCCTGAACCTGTGGCCCTCCCCCAACCGCGGCAGGGATGCCTTCTTCATGACTAAGTTCTCTTCCTCAGTGGCTGCTTTGAACAAGAAGGCGCGACATCTCAGGCCGTGTCCAATCACAGGCAGGTCCTTGCATTACATTCTTCCGACCAGTTTTCCAATCCCGTAAATGCTGGGGTGTGTTGCAATGAACCTAAGCCTGACCTTTGCGGAAGCATTCTCAAAGCAATCGGCTCGCGTCAGCTTGGGCGGCGCTAAGTAAGCTACAAGTGCTCTAGCCCCTGTGTCACCAATCCACAAAGCAGGTAGACATAGACACCGTTGACACGCTCATCATAAGTTTTCATTTTCAGCACTATCAATGACTCTCAATGTTGCAGTCTCATCGGTACCGGATGAAGAAGCACGTCTTCCTGATCCGGCCGAGAGGCCCAGGAGGCTTTCTTGCCGACATCCTCGAACTCGTAGATCTGCAGCAAGTCCATATGTACCAGCACATCGGCCCTCGCTGGGATGCCCAGCTCCTGCCGCCACGAAGCTTCGGCATGTAGTAGCAGGGATACTGCAAGCCGGTTCAACTTCGTGCGGTAGCTGTAGTAGAAGAACTAAATCTCTGGCGGGTTTCTTTGTTGTGTCAATGTGCTTATACTACTAAGCTCCTCATGCCTTTTTATTTGGCCTTGGGGGCTTCATGCTATATATTGGCAAAATACCGAGTGCTACTACTGACGTCTGCTAGTGTTTTGCATCATTTTGACTGTTTGCTGTCACAACTGACAACCCTTTAACTCTAAACCTTCTTGAGTGGCACGACCATAGGTTGCGCTACGTCTCTTGGCCTTCACTACTGCTACTTGCACCTGCGCATGTGTCGGTATTGTGCAAGCGTAGGCATTGCTACAGTGACGAAATTGCATGCCATTCGTCGACGGGCTGGACTTCAAACAATGAAGATAAAGGTCGGGTTGGATTGCATCGGCCCGTAGCCAGCTGCAGCAGCAGGAGCAGTAGCAGGTCTCGTCGTCGTCGTCGTCGTCGT